>PVKM010011061.1:0-33862 GCA_004027735.1 Carollia perspicillata
GACTAGGCTTGAATGCCAAAATAAGCTAACAACAGTGGGTTCCTTTGGTTCTAATAAAAACTGGTCAAAAGAAAATGTTAGCTTTTTCATAAACTTTGTTTACAGATGCTTGTTACTAAATGCTGTGTTGGCCCAAGATACAAGAGTTTCTTAAATTCTAATTAAAATTGTCCAAAAGGGAAGAACACATCGGGCTCTCCATAAAACAGCTATCTCTGTAGTCCCTCCTGGGAGACAAGCTCTCTGTCATGGGACCAATGTACGGTGATGGAGCCGCCGCCATTGGGAAGAGAGCCAGGGGAGTCGGCAGAGACGGGGGTAAGCAGACTTTGCCTCAACTAGATGGAATGTGCTAAATATTGTGGATTATGTTACAAATATGTCTGGCCCATGATATCCATTTTGAATATCAAAAATTTTGAGAAAAACCACTCTCCAAAGAGCATAGCTGAAATAGCTCAAATGGAATTAAACAGTGAAGCAGGTGTTTAGAACTTAAGAAACAAAAGTGTCCTTGAGGCAGAGCTTGGAGGAGGAGAGGCACACGGCTGTCAGAAGTCTGCTGATCAAGGGGTGCGCTATTTCTAACGTTATCATCCACTGCGACTCGAAGTGCACATTGCTATCCCATAGGCTACCCCAGTGAGTACTGGCTCTAATGCTGCCTTCAAGTACCACTCGGGATTCCCCTCAGGATCCCCCATGTTTATCTTCGGAATGTTCGGCGAGCATCGGTACCGCTTCACCCGCACGTACACGTGGCTGGTGCTTTTCTTCTTGCCGTGTGATCGTGGAAAACACACACAAGTGAACCAAAGAGTGCAGACTATTTCAAGTAAATAAAGTGAGAAATTTATACACAGAAAACAGAACAATTCAGGGAATGATTCTTAGTTGCTCCCCCAAACAAACTGGATTCCTTGGTGAGAATGCATAGGGAAAATGATCAAATATAGGTGAAATGTCGGAGCAGATTTCTTCAAAATAAATGCACTTAAGTGTTTGCAGTTTGAGAACATTCAAAGGGCCCACCCTGAACTGACTGAAGGCCTCACGGCGCAGAGAAAGAACCGAAGACAAGCATAATGCGTCTTTCTGAAGCTGACACCAGATTTGTTCGGCAAAACCCCATCCTTACATCGCAGCTTTTGAAGATCTTAGGCAGGTTTTTAAGAATGAGCAACACAGTAAAATAGAAGATTATTTCTTCTTCTACGTGATCCATCATTAATTTTTCTGCATCAGAAAAAAAGCATTAAAATAATTTTACAATAAAATTATGCCTTGACCCTCAGTATTTCATTTCGACAGCATTCACTAAAGTGGACATGTAATAAATGAATAAACGCATCCTTCTTCAGACAGTGTCCAGCGACTGTGCTCACACACAGGGTAACTGTCAGCTCTTAAAATAACCGCCTACACAGCTCTGCCACTAATGCCCACTCCTCCATTGCATCAGAGAATGTGCCCCACTCTCCTGTGGCTCCTTGGGGTGAACCTACTCTGATCTCACCAGGGGCCTATGGCTGCTATGCCACCCAGGGAACAATGTCCTTGATGATGACCTCACATTAAACCTGACTTTTTTCCCAACTGATCTCTCAGAACAGACAGGTGGCAGCTGGTCTGACACCAGAGCTCAAGTTGTCCCCACTGTGGCACCCAGCCTGCCTTTCCATGGCGTTCTCTCCTAGATGGAGAGGTTACAGCAAAAACTCTATTTGTCATCAGCCTCCTGGAGTAGCTTGTAAGCCAGAGTTGTCAGAACCTAGTAGCAAGGTCAACAGGAGAGAAACTAGGAATTCCTGTCCCTGACCAGTGACAGGCACTCCAGTCCTCCTTAGGTGTCCACCGAACATGACAGCAGTTGGCTCATGACATCATCCAGTTCAGCAATGGACGGAAGGAGCTGCACTTGTATCACACACCCCTTTGCCTCAGTTTCCCCCGCTTGAGAGCTGGTGTCTGTCTGGCCATCACAGCTCTGTTCATAGCAGCCACTCAACCACAGTTCTTTGAATATACAATTCAAAGACAAGAGATGCAAAGGCAGGAAAACCATCTAGGAAGTGAACATTGATGAACAGACCATCATACTGGCAAATTCTCTGATGAGACTCAGATTCAGATTTCTGCCCTCAACTTTAATGTTTTATGTTAATCAGATCACCCTTAAATTGCCACTGCAAAAATGATGTGAAAATATATAAATAAAAATAAGCACAAAAACAATTTTCAAAGAAAAAGGAAAACCTTTTGACCACCACTGCCATGTTACCCATCAGAAAGGGACACGGTGCTCTAAAGTCTTATAAGTAAATTGAACGTTTCTACAAGCATGAGACGAGAGATCCTTACTCAATAGATTTACCTAGAGAAGAAATCATAGATAAAATCAGTTTGCCGGCATTAGTGGCCCTAAATTTATGGACAAACACTACTTGCTATTATTCATGCTCTTTCATGGCAAATCTGTAGTCAGTCTTCCTGCAACACAGACAAAAGGAACATGGCAGCTTCTATAAAGTCCATCGGTCTGTTCATTCATTCACTCATTCATTCAACAGCTTTTTATTAAGTGTGTCAGAAACTCGTCTAGGCACAAGTCAGATAAATGCATCTGCTCTCATGCAGCTCATATTTTGTAGGGGGAAAAGAATTTCAAAAAGTTATAAGTTGGGAAATAAGTTCAATAGTAATGATTAGAAAAATAATTAATAATAATAATAATCACCTGTTTACTATTTTTTCTGGGCCAGGCTTTGTGCATACATCACCATGAAGCCGTTATTGACACATTTTCTGCAAGAGAAAATTGAGGCTCAGGAAGAAACTTGTTTAAATTCACAGACTGGGAGATGCTCACACGAAGACTCAGAGGTACATCCGCATAACATCACAGAGTGCGCGTCTAAGCAGTACACTGCTGGTGTCTGGGGCAATCCTAAAAGAGACCTCATTAACTGCCAGAAGGGGGAGACCAGGCGCTACCCCCACTGCAAGCTGGGTAAGAAGTTAACACCTGGGAACAGGAGACCTGTGGTCCAGTGCTCATCGACCTCCCCAACCCCCAAGCACCTCCTCCTTACCATCTCCCTGGTGTCTGCAACACCCTAATTCCATTTGCTTTTCATTTTCACAAAAATCTTTATTTAGAAGAAAATTGCATAAGAGACTTCCTCTAAAGACATACTTTTTTGTTCATAATTGTCAAACCATGGAAGTAACCAAGATGTCTTTCAGTAGGTAAATGATACACACAGACAATGGATTATTATCCAGGGCTACCAGAAAATGAGCTGTCAAGTCAGGAAGACCCAGAGGAACCTTAAGTGCATGTTACTAAGTGAAAGGAGCCAATATGAAAAGGCTACTGTAAGATTCCAACTCTATGACACTCTGGAGGTGGTAAAACTATGCTGATGATAAAGAGATCAGAGGTGGCCAGGGGTCAGAGGAGAGGGAAGGATGGCCAGCGGAGCACAGAGGATCTTCAGAGCGCTGAAACTTCTCTGCGTGATACTGTAATGAGGAATCCACATCATTATACATCTGTCAAAACCCAGAGGATACACAAAGCCAAGAGCCAACCCCAATGTCAACTATGAACTTGGGATGATAACAAGGTGTCAGTGTAGATGCATCAGTTGTAACAAATACATCGCTCTGGTGGGAGATGTTGATAGCTGGGGTGAGGGGGCGCTGTGAACATGTAGAGGGCCAGTGGGGTGTACTGAAAATCTCTGTACTTTCCACCTAATTTTTCTGTGAACTTAAAACTGCTCTTAAAAAAAGCTATCAATTTTATATATAATATATTTAATAGATGCCTTAATGATATATCTAATTATAAATCAACATGTTTAATATGCTATATAGTAAGTGTATAATTTAAAGCATACTGCCATTACCACATATTAATGTTTATTCAAAAAGTTACAAAATCCTAAATTCATGCTTTTTCAAAATCATTTTCCTCTCTCTTACCCACAGATGCCTAATCTGATTACTAAGAGACTCCTCAAGAATCCTGACCTGGTAACATCAGTAATTAATTATAACCTTATTTATCTCTATGGGGAGAATGTCAGTATGGCCTCTCTATTTATAAAACAGAACTCATTGAAAACCATGGGGGGCCAGGGAAGGAGAAAAGAAAAATTTTAGTGAGGGCCAGACAGTCCTTGATAAAGAGATTAAAGTTATTTTCCTGCAGAAGACAAATATACAAAGTTAAGTTGATGTTGTAGTTTTTCTTCTCAGAAATGTGTCCTATGTCCTTGCAAGAAGTTTTTCCCATGCTGTATTGACCATCACTGCCGAGAAACCAACTAGTAGAGAATGCCAACTAGTAGACGGCGGCTTTGATGCCATGTCAGGGTGATGCTGGCACCACGCTGACCTTTCTAGAAGTAACCTTTCTAGAACTGACCTTTCTAGAAGTAAAAATTTTTGAAAGAATATTTTCTAGCAGTGAGCAAACAAATCATCTGTTTTTATCTCTCGAGTTGCCTAGGTTCAACACAACAGATGTAGGGTTACCATACTCTTAACAAGCAGTATCTATTTCTGGCATGTGCTAAGTAGTGTCTATTTTTAACTAAATAAACAATACGGTTTTTTTAAATATAAGTGGGCCATGTTCTTATCTGGATCTGTCCTTCTAAATGTTCTCCATTAAGACTGAGTCTAATTATCCCCTAGTAATAAAGTCCAATTAAATCAGCACCTACCCACAGAGCTCTTTCCTTTTGCATAATTAGCCAGGTGCTTTGGGAATAACAGTAGATAAAAGAAATTCAAGACAGACCCTAACCTCAAGGTGCTTACCTACCAGGGAGGAAGGAAGGGGCAGAGGTACAATAAAGTTAATCTTTTAACTCTCAAAACTCAAGACAATCAGAAAAATAGAACTTCGAGGTGGAATGATATTGGATCTGAAATTGACAAGGCCTATAATGAAAGAAGTCAGTGTACTTCTTCTAAGCATCATCCTTCCATTTGCCACGTGAGTTTCCAAAGATTGGACACTTGATGTGAACAAAACCTACATAGGATACATGCTGAGGCACCAGTCACTCTCCAACCCGGCTGCTCCTCAGACTGACCTGGGGAGCTCTCTAACCCTCACTGCTCCCAGCCCCTGAAGCTCTAGCAGGTCTCTGATGAGTCAGCTTCCTCCAAGCCCCCCTTCTCCCGTGCTCCCCACCAGCCTAATATTTGTAAAGCACTTTTGGGTTTGCAAAATGTCCTTGATCCTCCTAATTTTTAACCTTGAGGGATCTCGATTGCCGTCTTTTTAGGTGAGAAAACACGGGTTATAAGACATGTCCCAGTTTGTACCTGGTAAATAATATACAGCACAGGTTCAACTTCGACCTTAGGCAGGATCAAAACAAGCAGTTCGTCCTACGGATCGGCTTCTCTCAGTGACATCAACCCGTGTACAAAAAGCTGTGCTACCCAAAGGGTCTGAAAATGTTCACGTTTCTATTTAAGAAATAATAAATTCCCCCTTTGGCACTCTTTCACTTTAGAAATTGTTGTGAACAGCCTGTATATATTAAAATATTCATTTTGAAGTTAAAACTAGAAATTTCAGAATGAACAGTATTTGTACATATGTGCATGAACCTACTTCAAAACCAAAGTCTCTGTAGAATACTCCAAAGTGCTTAAGTTCTTTTTTATTCCCTGTGAGGCTGCCATTATTTTAGGCAAAACAAAAATCTGTGTTCCTTCTAAGCCACGGGGCTGCCGTACCTTTGGTCAGACCTGGAGTATTAAGGGGTCCCTACTAGAAGATAAATTGCCCAAAGTCAGGAATTAAACTGCCAGTACTAGGAGTCAGCAGGTAGGCATGGTCAAGGACAGGGGTCTATGAATAACAACATCAAAATGAGCAAATTCAAGAGCTACCTGCGAAGCCTACTTCCAGAAGAGAGCAAGCAAATGAGCCCAAACCAGAAACGTCCCAGCTGGGAGAAGCTGAATCATCCAGGCAGCTGTATTCTGAACTTCGCCAACTCCCAAAGCAAGAAGACACAGTCCTCAACTCACAGCAAAGACAGTGCTAGAAATAGAATCTATGTTCCATCATTGAATACGTATCCATTGACTCCCTGCTAAGTGTCTGGCACCATAGCAAATGAGGGAACGAGACTGAGCCCACAGTGGGGCAGTTTACCTGGTTGAGTAGCCAGCCCGCCGGTGTCACTTCTGAGGGAGGAGCGACACTAAGTGATGTGTCCACGTGAGGGTGGGGGGAGGACCAGTAGGACCCCAGCTGGGATACTCAAAGGATATTCACAAACTTTTAAAGTGGTTCTCGACAAAGCAATATTTTTTACATTTAGAAACACATAAACAATACATCGGTCTACTTAAAGTTTATCCTCAATTCTTTCAGCTTAACAATTCATTCTTCTTCCCTAAACTCATCAGGGCTAGGAAATAAATTTGAATGTAATTTTCTCAAGTTTGTATTCTGGAACGTTATTCCTGCTCTTCAGCTAATGCAAAGAAGATATGCGACTTATTGGATAATTAAAATGTAGTAACCATTTCTTGCTAAAAATTTCCGCTTGCCAGTTCAAAAGCTACAGTATACACTCACATTTCAAAGGTTCTTCTGAGTTATTTATTTATGGACTGAGCTGAAAATTTATCCGCAGAGTAAAAGTAAGAAGTGCACATAAACTACAAAGGGCAGAAGCAGGTCACACATGAAGAAGCAGAGAAAGGGTCTAGCCATCGTCCCGCCCACCGCTGGACCACAGCAGCGCACTGAGCTGCAGAAGCTGGCATCAGAGATCTTTCGCAGCGCGGAATAAGCTCGCAAGTCTTAACTAGGTTGCCTGATGGCGTCTTCTTCACAGCCAACATCTCCTCCCCACCACTATCACAAATCTGCTGCAAGGCTAGCTAGCAGTCTCAGAGCGCACCAATTCTTAGGGTTGAAATCTGACATCACCAGGATGGGAGAATTTAAAAAGGAGCAAAACCTAACCATTTCTTAAACCTTAACAGGTCCAGCTAAAGTTTGCCGTTGAAATACATGTGCAAGTGTTTTAGAATAATTTTCTACTAATCCCCCTGCTTTATTGTACTTATCCTTTGAACAACACGATTAAACAGTAGATATCACAAATTCTTGTTTTTGCCAACAGGAATCAAGAATGCATTTATTCATCCTTTCATTCAACGAACATTTATTTGAGTGAGCCTGCTAAGTAGCAAGCACAGTACTAGATAGTGAATATAAATGCCCTCTGTATGTTCACAGTCCAAGAAGGCATCAGAAAATATATCAACCGGTGTGAACAAATAGGAAATATATGACAGCATGAGCAGACAGTGGTCAGTCATTTGAGGAGAACAAAGAAAGAAGTGACTTTTGAAAGTTAGGAACACTTGGTTGGACAAGGGCAAAAATGGATGAAGTCACAAAGCTTTAAGATTTCAAGAGGAGCCGCGCACACGCGCGTGTGTGTGTACATACACACCCCCACACACTGACATATATACCAGCAGTTCTCCACGTGTATCTCATGCACTGCAGGACACCTTTGCTCTGACAACTTTTCTTCTGGATTATCCGTTCCAAGGATGTTTGTATAGCAAACAGTCCTGAAAGATGAAGGTAGTGTCTCCTTCTAAGAACAGAGGACAGATTTGTTTATTGTCCTGTGTAATAAAGATAACGTCTCCTTCTGGGACAAGAGCCGGTTGGGTTTGCACACAGTCATTATCAAAGATGTGGGTTTCTTAGTCCTCGGCCGTGAGGCACATCCACTGCATGTGCAGTAGTTCGCCTGGGCCCCTCCACAGAGGGCAGCAAGGGGAAGTCGGTGCCAACACAAAGCTCATGCTGCTCACTGCGCTTTTAGCAATAAAGTCCTCTGTCTCTGAACTGGGAGTCTCCTGTCTTCTGCAACGCCCACGAAAAGGTGTCAGGCTAACCATCGGCTCACAGTTACAGTAAAATCCCAAACCCTTCACAGTGCTTCACAGGGAGCTAGGGACTGCATTCCTCCTTCACCATTTTCGAATCACAGCAACCATGTAAAAGGCTAGCATGATGCTCTCACACCCCTGTTGGTGGCCCAGCTGACAAACGTATTTAGATGTTAACCCAAATCAGTTCTCCAGCCACTACACTTTCTAACTTGTTTGAGACACACAATGTTTGCTAAGGAGTTTTAGTCTATTCAGGCTTCTATAACAAAATACAAGAGACTGGGTGGATCATTTAAAAAATGGGATTTTTTCTCATAACTCTGTAGGCTTGAAGTTCAAGATCAGAATGCCAGCCTGGTCAGGTGAGGGAATCTCTTCTGGGCCATGAACTTCTCTTTGTACTCTTCTGTAACAGAAAGAGATTTATAGGATCCCTTTTATAAGGGCACTAATCCCATTCACAAGGGTACCAACCTCATGACCTAATCACACCCCAAAGGTCCCACCTACTAATACCATCACCCTAGGGGTCAGGTCGCTCAACATATGAATTTTAGGAAGAAATAAACATCATAACCATAGCATGAGGAATGTAAAATTATTTAAAATGGAGAAGCAATTTAGAATAAAAAATAATTAATATTTTTCTCCTGTGGGCACAACGATACCTTGTATAAGTAAAGAGAAATGTGGCTGACAATGGTAAACCGCTAGTGGGCCAGAACCACTGGCCTTCCTTTGGACAGTGTTCACTTGCAACTCAACACATACCCATTGCTACTTAAAGATGAAAAAACGTGGGTGTCCACATAACATCCTTGGTTTTCAATACGAAAAGCTAGAGCTGCGCATCTAGTTTTAAATGTCTTTTCTACAAGTGTTCAAACAGTCTATATATAAAAGCACCATTTTTTTACACCACAGGAAGCTGTCCAGTTTGAAGGAAGAGCGCTCGGCACTCGTGTAAGTTGCGAAGCCACTGAGCAGATTCTTCCTCCCACTGTATGACTGCCTTCGGGGATGGCTGGAGCATTCACAAGGATTCTAGGGACTAAGTGGTTTCAACAGAGAGCAGCACAAGGCAGTGCCTTGGGTTTTATCTCTAGTGTTTCCTTCCCTAACAAAAATAATGCTGATCCACATTTGCTCCAAGACTCACATCTAAAGGAATATCTTTTAAAGACAGGCAGGAGGAGGTAAAAGCAGGTGAGAATTATGCCCATGCCCAGGACAGGGGTCTCCCTCAAACCGCTCACTGCGCAATAATCCTAAGGACAGAGGATGAGATAGCACTCCACACTGCATGACCAAAGGTGGGGACAGTCGGCCCGATCCAAAGTGGGAACTGTGTCACTTCCCTGCTTCCTCACACCATCTAACCAACTTCCAGGAAAAATGCAATTATGTCCAAATTTTAAACTGTATCAAATTTAGTCCAGGGGAGATGGGAGAGAAGTATTTAAATCCGACATAAAAGATTATTTGCAAAGGACCTTTACCTAAAGAAAACAAATCCATCACTGTGTTAACAGCAAAGCACACATGAAGATCACACCGCCTCCACTCTCACCTACTTTTACAATTTTAAAGGCAAAGGAAGACCTTTGCCATCAGACTTCCTTAACAAGCCCCAATACTTCCCCTGGCGAATCCTAGAGATGAGCCTAAAATGTGGTTACCCTCGATCTAAATAATGCAAATACTTTCATCCACCAAAAATAAATGCATTCAGTTCACACAATTCATTCAATTAAACCATCCTTTCCAATTCTATGCCACTCTTCCTTTCAAGGAGAGGACAAAGGACAGGATTTTCCAAGGTATTGTCAGTGTCGGAGGAGGGAGAAGAGGCAGGGGCACTCAATCCAGCATGCTTAATTGTTCTTCGCAGAATTAGTTTCTGCCTGATATAGTGCATAGTCATTGGTTTACTCATTCATGACCTTATCCACACCCTGAAGTGTAAGCTGTGGTATCCCCAGCATGCCTGGCACAGAGTGGGAACTCACTCCTTGAATCATATTTGAGTAAAAGTAAAATCAATTAGTGAAGATTGTATAATTAATTGCATATCCTGATACAATGCATTCTAGAGGAAGCTTAAAGATGATATAATAATAGTTTGTCTCATAAGGAAGCACTAGAAACTTCTACCTAGACAGTCTACAAAAGCCATTAAAACTTTTTGAAGCAGCCGCTTCTCACACCGGAATTGTAGTGAACACAGCCAAAGGAAATATTATTATATGCACTATTTTCAGATCAGAAAACATGTCCAATTTAAGCCTCCGGTAAGTGGCAAAGTCGAACTTTGAAATTCAGAGTTGCCAAGTCTGCCCCACCTGTTCTGTCCACTCAGTGCATCAGCCTGATGGCCAGAAGTCCGCCCAAATTAACTTTGCTAAAGAAGGCTGGATCTTTAGAACTGCCTTGATTCTTCACTATTTTTTTATTTTTAGAGATCCATTTCTATAATTGGATGATTAGTCCATAGGAATATTTTCAAATCCCATAAAACCATGTACACCCTGCAACCCACTACCGGGAAGAACAATATTCTGAACAGCCCATTGGAGATAATCACAGTTCATTTGGGCTTTAATATGCATGAATAAAAAGGCCTTAAAATAGCCTGGCATATGAATCCAGTATTTGTCTTTCAAATGAGTTAATCTGGCATTGCCCTCCGAATGCAATGCCTTATTAAGAAGAGTACTGCATGGTAGCGTGGTCCATTCCCCCTTTAGCTTTGCGTACTAGAGACTTACAGGGACATATTTTGCTCTGACACGTTGGAGCCAGTGAAGCCATAATGACATGGAGACAATCAGCTTTCACACTTGACAGAGACAAACGAGTTCCTAACGGTAACTGGCCTACAGATATTTAACATCAGTCGTTTCTTAAGAAACGCATCACCGCTCTTCACACTGCCTCAAAAACCATTATGCTCCAGTACTTCATTTTTTTAAAGCCCAGCATATTTGTATGCTTGCTATTTTTCACTGTTTTTTTCAAATATAGAGTCCACCATGTCTGAACACAGCTGGCGACAGAGATTGCTGGAGAGGCAATGATGGAGGAGACAGAAGACCTCAGAAAATTATCATCTAGTGCATCTCAATAATTGGACACACCTCACGATATTCGAGGATTCAGGCTGTGTCACAGAACTCCAGTAATAAATGTCCGAAGACTGTGTGTGCTCTCACTGAGCAGGCCCTTCTGGACCCAGGCATCTACAGATGGTGGCAGTCCACCTTCAGAACAGCCCTATGAGAAAGTGCTGTTACATTCTGTCTCTGACGATGCCCTGCCCGAACTCCTAAGTTTACACTACTCTTGAATAACTTTTCCCTCCAATACTGGGTTGAATGGTATTCCCTAAAGTTCTTGTGTACCTAGAACATGTAAATGTGAGTTTATTTAAAAATAGGGTCTTTTCTAATACAATCAGGTTAAGAAAAGGTCATTAGGGTGGGCTCTAAATCCAATATGACTGATGTTCTTACAATAGAAATTTCAACACAGAGGTCAAACGGCCTTGTGAAGATGGAGGCAGAGATTGGAGTTACACTGCCACAAGCCGAGAAACCCCTGGGGCTACCAGAAGCCGGAGGAGGCAAGAAAGAATCCTCCCCGACCTGGCTGGTGTAGCTCAGTGGATTGAGCCCAGGCCTTCGAACCAAAGGATCGCGGTTTGATTCCGAGTCAGGGCACATGCCTGGGTTCCAGGCCAGTTCCCAGGAGGGGATGCACGAGAGGCAAGTATACATTGATATTTCTCTCCCTCTCACCTTCCTTTCCCCTCTAAAGATAAATAAATAAAATCTTTTTAAAAAAATCTTCAAAAAATATAAAAAATACAAATAAATTTTAAAAAAGAAAGGATCCTCCTTTAGACAGTTCAGAGTAAGTATGGCCCTGCCAGCACCTTGATTTTGTACTTTCAGCTTCCGTTACTGTGAGTGAGTAAATATCTGTTGTTTTATGCCAAGAAGGAAGGAAGGGAGGGAGGAATAGAGGGAGGGAGGGAGGAAAGTGCTATTACTGTCCTCACTTTACAGAAGAGGAATATGAGAGAGAGGTCAATATCATGTTCAAGGTCACACAGGAAGTAAGGGATGAGTAGTAATTCAGCTGTGAGCCTCGCTCTGTGAAGCTACTGCTCTTAACCATTGGGCTGATTGGCCTTCATTCGTTTCTCACTAAAACTGCATGCTTCTGATGCTAGTCCCTCTTCCCTTATCAAATGCTGGCCTGTGGTTTGACTCTTGGCTGGCACTCGGAGGCAGGTGCACACCATTATATTCTCTGTTGTTAAATTGTGCATTCAGTGTTGGGGATGCATGCAGAGCTGGGTACAGCAATGGACACAAGACACCATCCCGAGTTAACTGCACAGAGGCTGAGGGCCAATACCCCTAATGCAGTCCATCTGACCCTGTGAGTCATGCAGTGTGTTTAAACTCCAAATGGAAGCAGCCAGTAGTGTTCACGGAATTGCCTGTTTAGTCTCCTCAAATGAAAGATAACAGCTGGTTTTTAAATGGTAACTGAACATTACTTCTGTGCCTTTAATATGCTTTCACTGCCTAAAAACACATCTCTATTGTGATTATTTAAAAAACTGCTGTGTAACTTCGATGGAGATAGCCATTGTTCACCATCCTACCATTACCGGAGACTCATGGTTGCCTTCTGTGTGCAGTGGGCTGTCATGGATGCCTTGGCCCCGATACCTCACTCTGGAAGAACAGACTGGACAAAGGGGAGGGATGGTGGCTGGGGACACTCATGCTCCTCCCAGCCCCCCTTCCTAATCTGCCGGAGTGCTCCAGTTCAAAGGTGTTTAAAACAGGCATGTTCAAGGGAGTAGAGGTCCTACTGTGCTCTAGGAAAGTGCTTCTTTTTCATTAGGTCAGAGAGGTAAAGAAATGGGGAAGGAGGTATGGGGGCAGAAGTCTGCCTGGGAGGTATTCAGGCCACCAGCTCTGAGTGAGTGGGGCATGGCCCCCTTGCCCCTCTCTCTGGAACCAGCATACTAGAAGCCTGCCTGAGTTCAAGTTCCTGAAAAGCCAGGTGTCAGCCCCTAAGCCAGAGAAGTCCCGGGCACTGGGCGGCTGCTGGCTTGTCTTCCTTTGTGTTCCTATATTTGCTTCTTTCTTGTGGGCTGGGTTGATCTTTGTTCCTGGACTGGCCCTGTCAACAGTAAAGGGGTCAGGACAAGATACAGGCAGAGGTTTGCAGGAGAATGGGGAAAGAAGGAAGGTTGGCCTGCTTTGGGATCAAGATGCTCATCAAGAAACAAAGTTTGTCTTTGCTCTGAAGAGGGGTTAGGAGCAGGAAATCGTGGTGGGGGCAGGGGGCGCGGTATAAGGAATGAGGGTTAAAGTGGCATTGGCCCACCTGGTAATAAGGTGTTCCCGCACCTGGCCTTGGCCTTAGCTGCTATACTCCAAATTCCCTGGATAGCTTGCCAGCTGCTAGATGCTCCCAAACAGAATATGGTGTTTCTGAACTCCTTGCTAACCACCAGCACATTTTACAATAATTAATACAAAATCAACCCTGATGAAATAGCTAATCCATTTGTCTAGAATTGAGAAACCATTCCCTGAAACTGGGTGCTATCATTGCCAACAGAACACAGATTCTGGGTCTGCACACAAGGGTGCATTGTTACCCACAGTACAAAAGAGAATTTCTGGAATAACAGCACATTCATGACAGTGCAATTTCAGAGCATCATTATCACGAGTGAAAATGAAGAGTCTAAAATATGGCAATGCCACCAAGAAGAAAATGACTTCTAGTCACCATCCACCCAACTATTTTGAGAAAATTATGCCAAACTTTGTCACATTTTATTTTAGTTCAGAAATATATTTTGGAAATCTTAACACAAATTTCTGGACGTTATGACATTTCAAAAGACAGAGCTGAAGTTATTCTTGGGTTTTCTCAGAATGCTGCGTGGATTCTAACATGGTGGGTGTTTTGTCTTGGAGGGGCAGCCACTGTGGAGATGTGGGGCTCCCTGGGTCCATTCCCCAGCCCAGAATATGGCACCAGGGAGCAGAACAGTGTGAAACAGTAGAGGAGCCTCAGATCACAACATTAGCAGCATGAATTCTCCGCGGCTGCTCATTTCCCATGGGTATGCCATCCAAGTACTACAATAACCAACTCTGACCCAAAAGACATGTCATGCCAGAGGCCCTTATGACTCAAGACTGGATAGTCGCACTCCAACTGGAACTGTGAACATAAAAGGCAATGTTTAGCAGGGTTTGGGCTGAGTTGGGTTCAGCAGGGTTGGCATGTGTTTTCGTTCTGTCCTTATTTTGTGTATTTGTTTTGTGTGTATGATTAACAATTACAGATTTCATGCTATCAAACAGATACATTAGTTACTGCAAGCTGAAAGGAACTTAGTGAAAATGTATGCATGCGACAATTATGATAATGTCACAACCAAATAAGCAAACACAAAGCGGTAGGTAAATGTAAGTGAGGAAGGTCCTAATGCTTTTGTGGCGCCACCTGGTGGAGCGAGGAAGACTGGAGCAACCGGTCACGAACATGGTTGACTCCTCCCCACTACACCCTCTCCCCCAGAATTTTCAGAAGAATCAAAGCATTACTACTCTTAAAACTCCACAAACTTTTATAGGACAATCGAAAAAAAAGTATTTGAAGGAAAAACATCAACTAGTTTAGTGCCATTTCTTTATTCTCTTTCTCGCCTCACTTGAGTGAACTGCCCCATATTAAAAAGTCATCAAATGCAAAAGAAAGAAAAAGAACAAGGAGTGGATAAAAATGATGAGCAGGTTTGGTGATGAACACAGTACACAATCACAGGAATTGCACTATTGGTACTGGCAGGAGGAAGGCTTCCCTCCTGTAGCACACGAAGAATGCCTCACCGGTCTAATTATTGGGAATGTATGCTCTCTCCCCCTTCTCTTACACTGTCAACTATCTAAAATAAGACGAACGCCTCCTAGAGTTCAATGTCAGACGATGCTCTACACATACGAGGCTCTACGAATAATCTAATGTAAGCGCATAAAGTTTAACAACTGACATCTTTTCTTACGGTCCAGAAATTGGATACTTCCGATTCTTCATTATTTCACATTTCTGTTATTTTAAATAAGGATAAGAAAACCACAGCCATGGCAGATATAACAAAACCACCATCATCGATACATGGATACTGCCATCACCTTCGAAGGGTTTCAACCTGGTTACGTATCCACTTCATCCACTAATAACAAAAACCAAACTCCAAATGGGTTCCAGAGCGGAGACCCCTCCACCATGGAGTAAGGCGACAAGAAGAAACTGAGACAAGGAAGTGCGGGAAAAGTGAGGAAAGAAGGCCGAAGTTAGTGCCGCCCTGCAAAAAACTTCAATTTTGCCGCAATAGGGGCATAAATAAACCGAAAACCGTGAGAAAATGCATGGGCTGTGGAGCACCATTAGCGAGCATCCATCTGTTACTCATATTTTAATCTCTTCTGTATCACCCCACAGCGCAACACATGCGATTAAGAAGGAACGGCAAAGCAATTTTTCCAAATAAGTTATTGTCAACAGGCCAACCCCACAGAGCCAGATGCAAATCACTAAGTCAATTTAGCACCAGTTTATAAAGTTTTGTTAATTCTCAACTCATTTGGGGTTATTATAATGCATTATTCAACGCAACACATGGTTCCGACTCAATCGTGTGTGAATTCGCCACATATTGATGGTGAAGGTGGGGCGGACATCTTCCCCCTGAGGCCTCGGAAGTGGTGTTCTTTGCAAACGACAAGAAAACTGCTCGTACGACATATGTGAAAAGCTGTCTGGCAAAAAACCAAAGCTTCCAAAGGTTTTAATCATGCTAGCTCTTGATGCGTGCATTTCTAATCAAAGTGCGCCTTGCCAAACAACCAAAACCACTCATTGTCTCCCGACTGGTCCAGAGATCACCCCGCCACCATGGGGTCTTCACTGAGCTGGCTGCCCAGGCTGGCAGCGCCCGATGGTCCACTTAGAGCCACCCTGAAATGAGGCAAAAGAGTAAATCCAGGAGGCCCAGTTAAATTTACATTTCTGATGACAAGCGGTATCTTCTTCCTACAATCATATCCCGTGCAACTTTTAGGATATACTTAGACTGAAATATCTGTTAACTCCAGCCACCCTACGCACGGAGCTCCAGGTTAGGGTCTGTGCCTGGCAGGCCCCAAAGATGGAAATGTTTGATGGGGTTTCCAAGCATACTTGCTCCCTCTTGAGTCTCTTCTTGCCTTTTCGGAGCTTGCCAACACATCCCTTACACGCTGGGCCCTTACTCCAGAAGAATCTTTCATCAATATCTTCAGAAGCTACACTGTTAATTAAAGATCAAACTACATTAATCCCCTAGTAGAAGAACTAACTATCCCTGCCTTTATGAAAAAAAACCTAACACTGATTTAACAGCCACTGTGTGAGGCTAGAATTTCTTAATACTGATTTTCTTGATATTCATAATGACTTAATACAAAGACCATGGGAAAAAATTAATTAACATTCTAAATAAGACAGTGTTTCTTCAGTTAAAACATGCTTCATTTACAAAATACATTAGCAGTTTCATATAACTGTGCCAAAATCATTGCGAACCCAATTTAATCCCTCACCTGTGATTAGAATTTGACCATAACGTAAAAAATAAAATCCATGTCTATTACATTTAAAAATATAGGAAGCCAAGAAAAAAGAACCTAAATTGCCAATAAATTATCTTTTACTCTACAGACAAACATCAACATACAGTCATGTGCCAACGGTGAGGATAAATTCTGAGAAATGCATAGTTAGGGGACTGCATTGTGTGAACATCAGAGTGTACTCACACAAACGTAGGTGGTCTGATCCACTGCACCCCCAGCTACACGCTCTATCCTACTGCTCCCAGACTGCAGGCCTGTACAACACGTTACTACACAAAACAACAGGAGACGACAGCAAGCACAGGAGGAAATAGTGCAGTTGAGAGACGAGGTAAAAGGAGATGTGTGAGGCTGTGCCGCTGTCACAGGCGGCCTGTTTTACAGCAAGCTTTCGTTGTATAAGAGAAGTGCCCAGTAAAATAACGATAAAACGTGTAGTATAGCAAATACACAAACCAGTAATGTAGTCGTTTACGTGCTATACTGTTATAGGGCTGGCAGCGCCGTGGGTTTGTGTGCAGGGGCATCACCGCAAACACGTGAGAAATGGCATGGTGCTGTGATGTTACGATGGCTATAAGGTTATTAGATGACGGAAATTTTCAGCTCCATTACGATTTTATGGGACCACCTGCGTATATGTGGTCTGTCACTGAAACACTGTTGTTCCACACTGTTACTCCACACTGAACACGTGTGTGCGTGTCTGAATGTTTGTATAAAATACTCTATGAAGTAAGCATGCATAAATATAGACATAGGTTTTTTTAGGAGATTTTCTACATCCAGAATAAGAAAAAAGGAAGTTAAGTAGCAAAAGAAGCATCCGAAAGCTAACGTCAGGACTCGGAAGTGTTCAGACACACGGAGCAGACGCTGATGGTCACTCAGCATCCCTCCCCGCCCTCCCCACCCAACCTTTGTCCCTGCTCCTCTGGACTCAGGGCAGCCACGTGCCCATGTGCCCCTCCATGTTTCCACCTTCCCCCTCCTTTTATGTTCATCTCCCCGTCCCTTGCCCTCAGGGTAACCCTTGCTGGTTTTAGGCCAGGAGGGTGTAAGCAGCTGACACTGGGTGCAACTTTGGGAAGCTCTTAAAGAGGAGAACTGGCTGCCATGTCCCTTCCAGCCACTGCCCTTCCTCTCTTCCTGCTGGGATGCAGGCTGTTTGCTGGAATGCAGCAGCCTTCTTGTGCCCTCTTAAGTGCATAAGGACAAAAGCCACACATCAAGGAGGGCTGAGGGAAAGAGAAAAGGAACCTGGGTCCCAAAGCTCACCCCAACAGCACCCCCCAGCTCTGAACATATGGCTGGCTACACGACAAAAACACAGGCTTTCCTTAGCTGGTGGACCTGCCATAAATTGAGTTTTCAGGTAGATACAGCTAAACATTGTCCAAACTGTAAAAAAATGGGACGCTTAAAACTTTCTGTTAATTCACCTACAGTAAACGCAACTTGTTCGATTCCTACATGGCCCACTACAGTGACTGAACAGATGACGGCACCCGGGCACCCACACGTGGCCACGGCATTGGAGCAACATTTAAAATGATCAGACCTACCACAGGAACAGCAACAGACGAACATCTAATCAGGCATGTTCGAGTCAACTCCCACTCTCTGCCCCTAAATAACGTTTTTAGAATAAAAATAACAATACTGTGGAAGCACTTGAAGGGTCTGAGTTAAGAACTGGGAAAAAGAAACACACCCCTGTATTCAATCCACATAAATAGTATCTCCTGGGCAGTAAAAGGTATTGCTCAGTAGCCGTGAGGATGGAGGAGAGAAACAATTTTTGTGCGTAGCTGGAACGTAAATAAAAACAGAAGCAGCCACCTATCTGCAACATGGACCACGTTGTCCTAGTATTTGAGGACTCGGTTCCCGAGTGTCATCGATACACGTGCATATGAGAGGCGCCATCAGGCCCGAGGCAAGGAGGCCTGGCTGTGCCAGCCACGTTCCTGAGGACATGTGACCTGAAGTAGTGGAGACATTCCAAACTGCAGCAAGCCTGATGGGACTGACAGTGTCCCAGCAAAACCTCATGCCAGGAATAGCAGAGAGCGGGCCCGGACTCCCTGCCAGCCATGAGTTATCACTAAACATCCTACCTCTCGGGCTTATAGAGTTTCCACAGCATTCCTCAAGTGTCAGCCAGCCTACTTCTGCGCAAGGAAACACGTGCTGACCTTGTCACTTGGCACACTCCCGGTGAAACCAGAGAGCCAGGCCTGGCAGGAGGCCCCTGGCACCGCAGTCCTCAGTTCTAAGTAGAGGCACAAGTTAAGTCTTCGAAATCCACCAGCGACATGCCGCCTGAAAGAGCAGAGGCCACAAAATCATTAAATAGCCTCCCAAGTGGTTCTCAATGGGGGCAGAAAGGCAAGAGGAGGGGAAGAGAGAAGCTAAAAAGGGAAGTGCCGGGGATCCACAGAGTTTTGTCTTTTCCTTGAGTCCCTAAAAATGTTCCCGAAGGGGCACGAGAACACTAAACCCCTCCTCAGTCAGGGTTACAGAGTTTTCCTCTCAAGAAGACATTTCTTGATCCTTTTGCCTTGGGCTCTGCATACGATATGGGCCCGAATAACAACAGCATTGTGTCTTCACACTCCCCGAGTCTAGTGCACCGGTGTGATGTCCAGTCACCTTCAACACCCCTGGAACTGCGTTTCTGACGGAGATCAAAGTTCATCACCAAGTAACTTCTCCCGACCAAAGATCACAACAAAATTCAGAATGCCGATACATTAAAAGTCTCACGTAGCTTCCCTATTTATCTTCTATGGGGCCAAAAATAGACAATCACTTGTAAGGGGGAAGAAGTGTTCTGCAAACATTTCTACTATAATAATGACTAAGCGACTTCACCCTGGGAGGCGGGGCACTAAGAAGGCAATACCCAAAGTCCTCCTCCTGTCCTGGACCCAGCACTCGTTTCAGTAGTTCACCGAAGAAAAACCGAAGTAGTCCCACGAAGAACTCGTGGGACTTGGCTTCTCCAATGAAAACGTCGGTTGAGTATAATTTTTTCAAATTACACAACACACATCTATGCATCAAACTCTGAAATGATGACCCCACTTCATCTGTTATTTTCACTAATTACCTGGGAGATCTCAGGTACAGCTTCACTTTTGGGGGGAAAGGAAACAGCCTGCTGCATGGTTCGCAGCCTTGCAACCCGGTTGGGGGTTTGTCCACGATTACCCAAACTCTTCCTCATTACACAGCGGAGGCTGTTGAACCTCCTCTAGTCCTCGTGGCTTCCCCGAAGCACGGAAAGGAGAGTTATTTAATCACCTTCTTCCAGAAAGCCAGAGCAGCCAGCGTGCCAGGGCCCACGCAATAACCCCAGTCCTTGAGACCTGAGGACCCCAAAGGGAACAGGCTTGGCACGTGGCACCCAAACACCTCTGCTGGCAGCTTTCCCCAAGGGGACAACCAGATTCCTAAAGTGAAGACAGTGATTGACTTTCTAACGGCTGCCAGGAAATACGGCCCTGGCTCGTGGACGGGGGCACGATTCTTCTTTATTGTCTTTGACTTCCAGGTTTATAATTTCGGTGATCAGTGATAAGAACAGCCTCAAAGTGAGCAATCAGAAATTTATCCTGGTAGATTAACTGTCACCCGAGCAGCTACTCTCCACGCTGGCCAAGCACAGAGCCAGATGAAACCTGCCGAAAATAAAACCAGGTGCAGTGAGTAGGTATCAGGAGAAATGGCACCCTGGACCCCAAAAGGGGTTCTCCAGCTCAGGCAGAAATTCCAAATATAAGCAAATTAACATATCCAACCAGAACAATTTATACGATGGGTACGGAAAGATGACACAGTAGGAACTGGATAATTCAGAATCATTTAAAGATTGATTAAGCATTAGACGAGGTCCAATTTCATAGTAAAAGCTGGATTTTATATGAGCTGGAATGGGTCAGTCTTTCAGCAGGCTACACATACTGTCTTCACTTCAAACCGTTGGGCAGAAGTTGCTGAAAGTCCTGAGTTCTTAGTTTGCTCATATCTTCACTGAAGAACTGTAACATATATTAGTACACAATTAAGGTTCTAACAAGCAGTTAAGCAGCTCTGATGTTCAACTCCCAAACTATTGTTTTAAACCCAACATTACTATAAAATGTCTCTTTTTGAAAACTGCAACTATCAGACCATCTTACACAGTCCAGCTTTTGGTGAGAGGACTGCCAAGAATCCCATTTGAGGGGGAGGTCATATTTCATCAGAACCAGGCACGTCCCCATGGGACAGGGGGGAGGAAAGACTCATGCCGGGTCTCTGCAGCATCGAAATAAGGGATAAGAGGCCCACGGGGGTGGAAAATCTGTGTGGCTTTGTTGTGCCCGTGTTTTGCCGTGTATAATGCACATCCACATTTAATGTGCACATTTCTGTGCACATTAAACGTGGCATTATTATACCCATTATTATGCCCCTGGTATGTAATCATTGTACTCATGTATAATGTGCATCATTATTTTGTCCTCAAAAATTTGGGCAAAAAGTGCACATTATACTTGGTAAAATACAATAACTCTTGCAAAAATGTCAATCAGACATGTTGAGGTGACAAAATCGGTGAAAACAGTATCTCTATAACCCAAGGTCAACAGGAAGCTTCCAGAACAGCAGATCCCAGTTGTGAGGTCCTGAGACACAATCGACCTCAACAGCCATGAATGCAGGGCCACACGGAGGCCACGCCTGCCACCCCACAAGCTACCCCAGGGGACCCCTCTCTGAAATTACCCTGAAGCATGAGCATGTGCCAAGGTAACCTTTAAAATTCAATAATTTCTGAGAATTTGTTAAAACCTGATCTTATTTTAAGTTTACTACAACCAATAATGAAGTGGGTGTCAATTCCTTAGAGAACAATGTCTATTCTTGCAAGAAACAAGGTGAAATTAGTGAGGTAGCATAGGTATTATTTTACGAGAAATGAAATAAATCTAATAAGTTATGTGGGTGCATTCCGCCATGATTAGATCCCATTCTGTTTATGGCCGTAATAAAGGAACACATGCTACAGATTAGGGAGCCATTGAACTTCAACCATCGCCCTCAAGGAGCAGGTCTCTGCCCCCATTATCTTCAAGTCATTTTCAGGTTGAAGCCATCCCAGAATATTTGGAGCAGATTTACACGTCAACCAGTTCCTCGGAGAGAGGGGTGCCATCTGGCCCGTATGACTCCTCATTAACGGTGTATCAGACTGCAATCATCTCGTGTATCTCACACATGCCACAATCACCTCCTTCAGGAATAAACTGGCTCTCTCGTCCCACTTGCTTCCCTATGCCTTCTGCACAGCGCAGGTACACATCATTGTTACTTCATACAGGATGTACTTCTGAGGTCCTTCCTTATCGCTTGTTTTCCGTATCTGATGGCACGCCTATGAAGCTCATGACGTGAATGCTCAGTCTTCCTGCAAGGGAAGTGACAGAGTCCTGGAGCTGCCATGTGGTGACCCAGGCACTCGGGTTCCAGCCTACAAGTGTCCACCATGGAAAGCTGTTCTCCCAGCCAAAGGGAAACTGGAGAAAGACAGGATGGGGAAGTGTTTCTAGAACACGATTACAAGGCTCGGGAAAGAGTCAAGTCTCAAGATCCAAAACTTTGAATTCATCTCTCTAGACCTCACCAACTGCAACAACTAATCGCCTTCTCCAGTCTCTCACCTTGGAATGCAGCATGCTGTCTTCTGAAGATCAAGCGAAAACCAGGGAGTGTCATCTCCCTCTACACCAAGAAGGCCCCTCCTCTCCCACATCCAGCAATCACCGAACCCTGTACACGGAGCTTCCTAAACTCCTGCGAAATGGGCCCATTTCCCCCCACTCTACTATCACCTCTCTCTAATAGAAGCCACCACCACACCTGGCTGGGACTATTGAAGAGGCTCCTACCCTGATCTCCCTGCATCCAATCCTGTATCCTCCCATTCATTCTCCGCACCGAAGGAAGGATGGTTTGTAACATCCCCATGGAAGCATCCCATGGAAGGAAATAAAGGCAAAGGAAGCATCAGATTTCTCATGGGAATAGCAATGGGTCATTTCAGATGGCTGTCCAGGGAAGGACTCCCTTAGGAGGTAACATGCAAGGGATGAGGATGATAGAAAAAAATTAATCCCATGGAATCTGAAAAGAACTTGAAGAAAGAAGCCTTGAGATTAGAAGCCATACCATTTTAACTTTTTTATCTTCAATGAGAAAATTTTTTTCATTGCTTTCAGAGAGAAGAAGGGAGGGAGAGAAACATCGATGCAAGGGAGAAAAGCGTCAATTGCCTGTCTCCCATACGTGCTTGGACAAGAAAGAAAACCACAACCCAGGTATGCGCCCTGAGCAGGAATCAAACCCATGACCCTTCAGATCTGGATGACACTCCAACCACTGAGCCACACCAGCCAGGGCAGAAGCCACAACACTTTAGCCCCCAAGGCCTCTGGCACAATGCCTAGCCCAAAACACACTCACTCAGCCTTCCGCTCACTCACCACCTCATTCATTCCTTCAGCGAAGGTCAGAGAAGATTTATAGGATGTTGAGCACGGTGGTAGACAGTAATAATACCTGACATAAAATAATAAATGTCTGTTGCTCAATTGGAAGAATTAATGTGTGTTTTAATACTTAAATTCTCCAATACTTGACAGATTTTGTCCCACAAAATGGCAACTTCACGGGATTCATAGGTGATGTTTTATTTCCGAAGGTAAATACAATCTATTGGGAGGTTAATAACGTTGGAAACTCGGTTTTTCAAGTCCTTCATAAGTGTTCATTTATATAACATTACAAGATATTAGTCATTTGAGTTGCAAAGGAGTCTCATCTCTGGGTTATAGAATAATTTTTTAGGAATTCTTTGTTAATCTTGTTTCATTTAATGCTAATGACTAAAATAAATAAAACTACATGTTATTTTAAAAATCTATATACTTCTCCCAAGTTATGCAAAGTTTATAATATGCAAAGTTTATAATATGCATGTACTGATATATATTTGAATTCCTTCCATTTACCTCTCAAGATTTCAGTTTAAGATAATGTTCCCAACCCCTCAGGAGAAAATGTTATAAAATATAATTTCATGTATCAATTCAAAGGAAAGAGTTACACAAGTTTGGAACATATATTTTTGTGACAGCCATTACACACACACACACACACACACACAAATATACAATAAACTAATTCACAATCCACTTGGCCTAAAAATTCCAACAAAATTAGAAGTGCTGTTGTCTGAAGTTACTCAAACTTCAACATTCTGTGGGCAGGAGGACCAAATCCTGCCTTTCCTGGTATCCACCTGAAGAGTTAGAACTGTTCTGAATTCTCTCATGGCCATTAATGGCTCATTAATTCATGAGGTCATCCAAATCCTTATGGAATTCATGTACAGTAAAAAATTGTAACAGAATATTTCCTTAACTCTTGGGGTGATGAATATTTTAGGTGCATTTCCCACTGTACAACACACTCCTCCTACAGCTGGTGAAAAGTGTACCACATTTGCCCTGGCCAGTGTGGCTCAGTTGGTTGGAGTGTCATCCCATACGCCAATAGGTTGGGGGTTCGATTCCTGGTCAGGACACATACCTAGGTTGCAAGTTCAATCCCCAGATGCAGGACATATGGGAAGCAACCAATTGGTGTTTCTCTCTCACATCAATTTCTCTCTCTGCATATGTGTGTGTGTGTGTGTGTATATACAAGTATATATAAACATATACATAAACTTATCTTTTTAACTTTTTTAGATTTATTTATGTCTATTATTTATTTTTATTTGTTTTATAAATATATAAATATATATAAACTTATCTTTTTAATTTTTAGATTTTATTTACTTATGTTTATTATTTATCTTATTTATTTATGTTTTATAAATATATAAATATATAAACTTATCTTATTTTTTTATATTTTATTTCTCCATGTATATTTGTTTGTTTATTTTGTTTTATAAATATATATAAACTTATCTTTTAGGGTTTTTTTAGATTTTATTTATTTATGTTTAGACAGAGGAAGGGAAGGAGAGAGGGAGAGAAACATTGATCAGCAGCCTCTCACATGCCTCCATCTGGGGACCTAGCCCGCAACCCAGGCATGTGCCCTGATGGGGATGGAACCAGCGACCTTCTGGTTTGCAGGTCAGTGCTCAACTCACTGAGCCACACCAGCCAGGGCTGAGTAAACATATTTTTAAGAAGTGTATCACAGTCAAGAGATGTCCTTGAATCAAGATGTGGTAATATGATGACGTTATTCATTTTGATGGAGAATTAGAATATGTCCGTTTACGCTAAGTTTATGCTAAGTTGGGGAGACATATTCTGTTTACAACAGAGTCTAACTGTTATATCTGGCTAATTCAGGAGGCAATCACAAGGGAGAAAACTATCCAAGGTTGAAATCACCTTTGCATTACCATTGCACACTACTCAAAATCCAAAGAAAAGTATCTCTGGTGTACTGGAGACAAGGGCCCTGAGAACACGTAACTGTCTCAGAAAACCTCCTCTAACCTGGAAATATTCCAGTCTGATTTATCCAGTACCTGGGCCCCAGGTATAAACCGAAACCAAAGCTAATTACCCTTTTAAGAACCTGACATCAAATGATTTGAGGGAAAATTATGATAAGTAATACCATGCAACAAAAATGCAAGCAGTGCTTTTTCTTCCCATTTGTTCTTTGCACAGACATGTGTTCTCTTAGCCAGGGATTGAAGATGAAGAATCTGGAAACATCTTTTGTAATTTAAGGATGAATGAAGGCAAAGGGGCCATCATTCGTCTCCCCTCCCAGGCATGGAAAGTTAGAGGAGGTCACAACTGTGGTTCCTAGAAGAGCTGAAATAGCCCCAGATTCTGCTCGCTTATTGCACAGCTTGGGAGTGGAACTGACTCTTCTCAACATGACCCAAAACATCAACGGATGTGCAAAAAGTAATTTTTCCTGACCTCAAAAGTGAACCAAACACCTTCATCGTTAAGCATGTGATGGGACCTGTCTCCAGTTCTGTGGGTAAGAAGTGATGACTCCAAAAGTGGAAATCCTGGTCTTCTAATTCCTAATCCAGTGATACTCTTTTCTTTCTTCTTTTAACTAGTTGTTCGTAGGAACTGAGCAATCCCATGGCACACAGGGTGGACTTAAAAGTCAACGTTTGTGTTCAGTTCCGTTGCACTGTGCGCTGTGTTCTGGAAAGACCTCAGGAAGAGCCTGGTCGCGTGCCAGGAGGAACGCCGTGATGCATTCTGCTTCTCCTTTTAAGGCATTTTAAATTAAAGGAAGCCTTCAACACCATCTCTCGCTGTTCCACTCGCAATCAAATCCTTTCCCAGAAAGCACCAGTGTGGTGTAGTTGCAGATTATTTTAATCTATTTTTGAAAGTCAAATAAACTTAAACTGAACAAATATGTTCCCCTGCAAATATGTTCTTCCTGAATTTCAGTCAAAGTTGTTCAGTAATTAGGCATTTTCCCTAGAGTATTGTGAACCAAATAGTGTTCAGTGCCAAAAACAAGAAAAGCATTAATAAACAAAGACTCAAATGAAGCCAATGAAGTAGTAGAAATGTTCTGCCTCATTTCATCGAAGGAGATGCAGGAAGAAAATGCTCCAAGTGAGAATCAAAGTATGTTCAACGTTGTCTATGTGAATTCTCTCACTAAAATCTTTTAGGAAAATAAACCTCCCATCTCAAAAACTTAAAAAAAAAAACAGTTACATAAGCTAAAGATGTATTTTTAAGGGACTCATTATTTATTTTTTATTTTAGTTGTTGTTCCAGTACAGTTTTCTGCCTTTTACTCCCATCCCAGCCCACACCCCCAACCCTCCCCACCTCCCTCGCGTGTCCACCCCACCCTTAGTTTTTGTCCATGTGTCCTTTATACTTGTTCCTGCAAACCCTTCCCCTTTTCCCCTGAAATTCTCTCCCCGCTCCCCTCTCCCCTCTGGTCAGACAAATACCAAATGATCTCACCTTTAACAAGAACCTAATCAACAAAATATACAAGCAAAATATAACCAAAGACACTGAAATAGAGAAAAGCTGACAGTAACTGAAGATGTATTTTAATAAAATTAAGGACTTTAATGATTTACTCCCATAACATTATTAAACTGGAGAACTTTATTATCCTCAGAGGAAAAAGTAAATAATAGAGAGAGAATTCTATCACTGCATTTCATTCAAGGTGTCAAATCTTCTAGATCCCAGCAAATTTCTTTAAAACTAAGAACATTTCTTCTTCCTAGGTTGTGTTAATCAAATCATAGCAAACATACCGACACCCTATTCAGAACAGTCTTCCAGACACCTTCAGCCACTGGGGGCACATCTGTGCTGGGGGAGGTGGCGGGGGAGAGGAAGGAAAGGTGAGGACGAGCATCACGTCCTCAGCAATCCTGACCGTCTGTGTGCTCTATCGTGGCAGCCGCAGCCCCTCGCCCAAAACAGACGACACAACACAGAGCTCTGCCACAAGATGCCAAGAAACGAAAGGATCGCTCATTCCGTCTACTTCTGCAGCTTTTCCAAACAATCCGCCTCTGAACTGGCATTGGAGTTCTGCTTTGAGTCACTGTAGCTATTACAGTTTCACCTGGGCTCAGTATACATTTGAATATTAATTTTCATTTTAAAACTCAATGCCCCTAAGCCAAAAGCTTACTAGGTGGACAGTGGAACGGGGTGTTAGTTTCCTATGTAACAAATTATTGCTATTACAAATTACCATAAATGTGGTGGCTTAAAACAACTCAAATGGACCCCTTGCGATTCTGGAGGTCAGAAATCTGACATGGTTTTCCCTCTGCTTCCTTGCTTTTTCCAGCTTCTGGGGCTTTTCATCTTGCATCTCTTGACATGTGTCATCCCTTCCACCTTCCCAGTCAACAGTACAGCATCTTCAAATTTGCGCCCCTGGGCCTTCACACCCCCTTCCTCTCTCCATCTGTGGTCAACACCCCCCTGGCTCCGCTTAGGAAGACTCTTGTGATTACACTCAGAACCCACCCGGACACCCAGGACCATCTCCCATGTCAAGGCTCTTAGTCCAGTGTACAAAGTTACTTTTGCCACATAAGGTGCACCAGGGATGACAAAGGGATGCTTTTGGGGCCCCTCTTCTGCATACTGCAGCCGTCTGTTTACCTCTCGATACTGATCACTCCAAACTAAGCACCTTCGTAATGAATGTATCCTTTCCAAGATGGCTTCATAGCAATCAGCTTTTAGAAACCTTCCATTAGCTTACATTCTACTCAGACCTAAACCTTAACTCTGTGCATTAGGAGACCTTCGGGGAAAACTGACAGGATGGCATCCCTGACGTGCCTTCATTCTGCCAACAGAGATGCTGGAGAGTTTAAGGTCAGATTCCGCAAAATGTTTTTCTCCCACACCCAAGTCAGGTTTCTGTAACATCTGCCAAAGCCCAGGTACAAATTGGTCCTACTGAGTAATTTTTATATTTCATGTTTAAAAAAAATAAAGTTTACTAATTTAACATCAGCCGGTGCTTTTGAGGAACTGACCAAAGACATTACAGTCAGGGAATGAGGAAAATGTATGGTAATCATCTGACTCTGATCCTGGGATATTTTGGGTACAAAATAAATAATGGGACATTTAAGCTCAGTCTCGACTCTTGGCTATTTTCAAGGTAGCTGAGCTAGTTAGCATTATATTTGTAATTAATGTTAACAGAAATAAAATGTCCCAGCTTTAATGTTCAATTACTTCAGCGAAAGTCAGATGAAGCAACCTCTCTGGTGGTTCTCACGGGCTGTGGGAACCACCCGCAGCCCCAGCTCGCTGCTACAGGAAGGGGACAGCGGGGAAGACACCGAGAATAGGGCTGCTCCCTCCGCAGCTCAGGATGGCGGACAAGCTGTCCCCACAGCCCCTACTGACCAGCGTCTGAACACCTCTGCCCACCGCACAAATCTCCTCTCCCTGCATCGCCTCCAGGACGCTCTCTCTGTCTGCCCCTGTTCTATTCCCGCAAATGTCCCTCCCTGCGCCTCAGGTGGCTCTGCTGGTCCTTCGTGATCTGTTGTTCTGTGGCCATGACCTCTGTTGTTTCTGGAACGAGCAGCCCACCTCTGCTACGAGGTCAGTTCTGGAAGGCAGGGGACATGCACTCTGCTCAGAGTACCCATTTCATCCCGAAGTTCCTGAAACAAAGCTGTCAGAGGCAGAGTCTGACCCATGCCACCAGCTCCTATGTGGAGGCTAGGTTATACAGTAATTGTCACTAGGTTAGGAGACAACTCATGGAAATTAAATAAGGAAAGCATGCATTAGTTATGAAAATATAATAGCTGCTTAAAAAATTTAGTCCCCCCAGACAACTGTAACTGAACAACAATAAAATAATTTAAAAAGAATTTTTTTTTAATTTAGTCCCCCCCGTGCCAAGTGTTTTATCTCACTGTATGATCGCTAATGTCCAACAAGGCAGTGCTGCTGCTGATGACAATAACCTTAACGGCACATACACAGCACGCACCAGGCACCGTGCTACGGGCTTTACTGCAGTAACTCACCTGCTGCTCTCTTAAGCCCTTAAAAAAATCCCCAGAAGATCGGTATGTTCATCTGCATTTTACAGATACAAAAACTGAGCACAGAGAGGCTAACTCATTTGCCCAATGTCACAAGGCCAGTCCAGACAATCGGTGTCCAGAATCCCTGCTTTTGACCACAATCCCAACCTCTTCTTTATCTAGCACACGCAGCATCGGCACACAAAAGCGTTCTAGAAGTTTAAGTAATGCATAAAACATAAGCAGTATGTAAGACCTGAAAGAACAGAAAATGTACCAGCTCAGTGTGTAAGAAAAATTATAGAGGCATAGGTTTATATTCATCCCTATTATGCAAGATTAAAAATACAAAACTACTTATAAGTGCCTCAATACAAAATTTTAGCTTTATAAATGAAAAAAAATCGAAATGTTCCCCTTTGAATTATATTCACCTACACACATACGTTTATAACAGGGTTCTTTAACTAATGTGATAAATCATAAAAACGTTTAAAATCTTATTCATATATTTAAACGATGGACTAAACACTGTGCAGAAAAGCACATTATTTTTAACATCAGGTGTGACTGCTTGCAGACCCCTCGTCCTAGTGCTGACTTAAGAAACCCTGGCCTTGCCCGGTGCAGATTCCCCGCTCTAAACAGCCCAACAGCTGATCATCTCCGAACAGCAATACGTTGGGATGTAGGCAGCAAACAGGACAGGGGGCAAACGCCCTGTGGAATTTCAGAGGGCCCATGGCCTACTTAATTTCCTATTTCCCACTTAATTTCACTCTGAAGTCAGCCTCTTCCAATTCGAGGGTGAGGAGGACTCCCCTCGAACCCAGGACCACCGGGCAGCTTTTCTGCAGATTCGGGAGACAGACACCACTTCTCCTCCTGCCCAGCCAGTCCCTGCAGAGGTCCCCTGCTGGCTGTACACTTAGCGCCCCAGCCAGGGGAACAGCAGCCACAAGGCTACGGGACGCCTCTCCTTCCTCCCACACGCTCCACAAACAAGTCCCTCCTTCCTGCCCCCCATCTGAAGGACAGACATCTAACACTCAGTGCCATCACATGGCACATTACAGCCCATGCACTGTGCATCATATATGCAAGGATACAATTTTCTGAAGCCACTAGACCATCATGCAAAAGAAAATTGGACAGAAGCTTCATTAAAAGTTGATATGGGGCAGCTTGTGTAACAGTAAGAGTATGTGCAAACTGTCACTGAGACCTTGACATACGCGTGAAAAATAAATGTTTAATATGATTACCGCAACAGGGAGCTGAGCAGAAAACTTGAGAGAATGTTTAATGTTGCCAATTAATCCTAGACCATCTAAGAACTACACAAACTGAGGCGCTTTCAGCTCTAACAAATCACAGGTACATTTTATCCCCCAGCCAGGCCTGAGTGCAATGTGGCTAACCCAAGGATAACCCAAGAATAGCAGCTACTTTTCAGAGTTGACTCCTCAGCAGCACTGGTAAGATAAAGAGGAGAAGAAAATATTTTAATGGCAGTATAAAGAGCTGAAGATAAATTAATCATGGGATTTTAATTTCTTGATCTCAAAAAAAAACAGTATGCTAAAAATCCAGCTGTGTTCCCTGGTGCAGAGGCCCACAGTGAACCCCACTTTTCCATCAGAGGCATTGTGGTGGTGCCTTGCAGGTGAACCAGTGACAGGAATTCTGTTCTCCCATTAATCCATCTGCTCCTTTCTTAACCGTGGTAACCTGAGATTTGTAACTTCAATATGAAGGCAATCTCTTTTTATTCCAGCAAACCTAGTATTCATTCAGTTGATGCAATGTAACTGAACAAATCTACAGAACACCTACTATGTGTAAAGCATCGTGCAATGCACTGCAGAGGGTACAAGGCTGGACTCAACCTCAGCTCTGCCTTTAAGAAAGTGCACACATACACCACATACACCCATTCATGTATGTATATGACATACATGCACACACACGCACACTCACATATATATACAAGAGCATACACGTACACTAAGACACATTATACGGGCACATGCATATCATATACATATGCATATAAAATATCACACATCAACACAAAGGTATACATACCACACAAAATATTCATATACTACATGCATGCATAAACACACACACTATATAAGCATGCATGTATAGACATGTGCAGAAATTCACACGTACAGATATATTTAATATGCATATATCCACATGTACCACACGTGCATTGCACGTGTGTGTACACACTATACGCATCCCCGTGTATATATAAACATATGGACACATACACACGCTGACACACATATGCATGCCTACACATGTACACGTGCATGCACATATCATACACCCACTGACTGACCTATGAAGAGCAAGAGCTGTCTTGTTACAGAAAGAGCTGAAAAGATTTGGGAGTACTTTCACTCAGGGTCACACTTAGAATCTCTAGAAAAACCGGGATTCCTCCTGTCGCCATTTCTGCACTCTCACAGCGATCCACCCACACCCTCAGTGGTGTAGGTGATGCCCATCAGGCAAGTCTGTAAAATTTAGAGCACTGTCTCCACTTCGGTGTGAATATAAGAATCATTTGCCTCCCACCAAGGGAAGCCGGTGAGAGAGGCACTGCGGTTCGCACAGTCCCCCACTCACTGCTCAACAGCAGGCGGCTCCCTAAGGCGCGGTCTCATCCAAGCGCCCTGGAGTCCCAGGCAGGGAAGGGCGCCCCGAGGCTGCTGTGGGAGCAAGTCTGTGGGAGCCTTGGCCACACAACTGGAGCAGCAGTGACCACGCGCATCCCTGCAGCCCCAGTGGGGTGACAGCTCCTGGAACACACCGGAAGCCCTGGGAGGCATTTGCCAACCACAGATGTACAGATACCCTTCCTCAACGGGCACGCCCATTAAGCTCTGAATCTGCATCATATCCCAAAGGGGGCGCAACAGTTACCACGGAGCTGAAAAGAACCTCCGAACTGTACAAAACCCTGGTATTCTCTGGAAGAAACAGAGAAAAATGTCAGTGTGAAACAGCAGCTTCTCTGCAAGAAAGTAGAGAGAAATGTCAAGTGTGAATACAAAGTTCACTTTACTACCACAGTACCAGGTCCTGATTACTTCTTCCCAGCCACGTTAACACAGAAACATCCATGACTTTATGGTCAAGAAAAAGTACATGTATTCTTTTTAAAAAATCCCAAACCTATGTGAATGGGGGTAGAAAAAGCCTATTATTGTTGCCACTGCTCAAACAGAAAACAAATTCTGTGATGTCTGTTGATAATCACATTTTTTTTCAAAATACAGTGCGAGTCCACTTGAATGCTGCCCAGCCTGTGTCCTAGACATCCATGCAGAGGGAAAAGCTTTGAGTGGCATCGTCCCCCGGCCACTCAGAGTGAAGGCCCAAGCCCAGCGGCGTCAGCGTCACCAGGGAGCACACCAGAAACGCAGCATCTCAGGCCCCAGCCTGGAACCACTGGCTCAGGATGTGTGCTTTTACAGAACCCCCAGGTGCTCTGTAGGTATCTTCAGGTAGGCGAAGCCGTGACATAAATACCCAAGAGCAATCAAGACCAAAAAAGCCACTTCTTGTAGTTTACTCTTTGTGGATTATAATGTCGGTAATGAATGAAGCTAAAGAAGACTGAAATTCCTTGTCTAACAGAATGGATTTCATTCTAAAAGTAATCTGTGAAAAGATCAGTTTTAGAGTACCATTAAAGGTTACAAAGGTTATTCTCCCAGCTAGTTATGAAGAAAATGTCATGAAAGAATCTAGTGGCTGCACCCCACCAAGAGCTGACTCCCTCCACTCTGGTTTCCTGTAACCATAGCAACCCAAATTTGCATCCTTAGAACACACACATACACAAAGCAAACTAATACATAGGAGCTGCTCCCTTCCGGTCATGGTTTATGGTAGCAACAGGTGAGAAAGGTCAAGAGAAGCAGGATTTTCATCATCCCATGAAAAAGAAACATAAGCGGTAACTACGGCAACCATGCAAAAACTTCAAAAATGACTTGCAATTTACAAAGAGCCGAGCAAATCTATTTCATTCACACACACAGCAAAAATAATAATTACTATCATAGGCAAGTCCACTGAAACGTTTCCCGAAGATAGCTGAATTTGCAGAAGACAGTAACACACATTTTCTACTCAGGCACCATCACAGATGATTTGGTTTGCTGTGGAAGTGTTAAATTATGTTTTCACAATCAGGTTACTTAGGCATGACTCAAGTTAAATCCAGATCTTCATGTATTCTGAAGATAAAATGGACCCTTACGTGCATCCGCTAATTCCTTAAGAGAAAGCCTATTCTTTGGAAGGTGAATTAACTCATGAAGGTCAGTAGGGTGGTATCTCAGCAATTTTCGAGACTTAAGAAATTCATGTAACTACTTCTAAAATACCTAATGTTCACCTAAGATAAATGGTCAAGGATACTGCCTATTATACATTTGCTACATTGGTCTTCTCTAGGTTCCCAATGTTACAATGAATCTAAAGTTGTACCTCATTCACAGGGAGCAGATAAAGGAGGAAAACCTAAACCACTGATGCCAACCTCCTC
>PVKM010011062.1:0-33875 GCA_004027735.1 Carollia perspicillata
AATGAATGAATGAGCGAATGTTTTACTTTTCTCTGTCTCTCCTTCCAACATCCAGGTACTCATCTTGTCTTATGGATTCTATTCCTAACTTTGTCTCAGTACTGCCCACCTCTCTCTACATCCTCTTTCCATCACCAGAGTTCAGGCTACCATCGTTGCTCAGCTATACATTGGCAAGTGCCTCCTAACTGGTCTCCTAGCATCCTGTCTAGGCACCCTCTCATCCACTCTCCATACTGTCGCTGAAGGACCCTTCTAACATATAAATAGATCAGGTTGCCCCTGATTAACATTGTGCAATGATTCCTACTGCCTCAGTAGGAGTCACCTTAGGCATGATCTGGCTCTCACTTACTTGTCTAACCTCACCCTGATCTCCTGTCTCTCCTCTCTCCTCTCTCATCCTGAGCACCAGCCACACCTTTCCTCCACACCCTCAGACAGACTCCCTCTCTTCCTCTCACTCTGAACCTTTTGCACATAGGGTCCCTGCCTGGGATCTCTCACCCCTCTTCCTCCATGGCCTCCAGGGGCCTTCCTGAGCCCTATTCCCCATTGCTGGGGCTTCCTGCTGGCCTCTATCGCTGCTCTCCGCACACCCAATCAGGAGCAGCTGCAGGGGCAGCTCCACCCCCTGGTACCCACAGTAACTAGCATACCATGTGGCAGAGGGTGGGCTCTTAAAACATCTTTGTGAAGTGAAGGGCCAGGGCCCCAAATTGGGACCCCAGAGCTGGCTGCCCCATGTCTGCATGACATAGCTCCTTCCCTCTGAATGTGGCAGAACCCCTGACAGCCGTGGCCTCAGGGACTGAGGGTTCCTCTTGGCATGTCCCTTGCTGAACTGTATTTGGCCCTGGCTGTCAGGGACAGTGAGGAGAGGATCTGAAACTCTCACCTTCTGAAGTGGGGGTGGGCATTGCTTCCCACCAGATCACACACCCAAGGGGGATCCCTTCATTGGAAGGATGTTGAAGGGAGGGTAAGCAGTGTGCTAAGTGTGGATCATACCCTTGATAGAGAGGAACTGCAGGATTTTGTGGGATTTGGGCTTCAGGCAGTGATGCTTCAGGACCCACAGCACAGCAATGGGGACAAGGATGTTTTCATTTCTGCATGGGACCAGCATGACTCAATCCCAGGGAAGATGAGAAGGAAAACAGCCCAGTTTAACATTCTGCAGGCTTGGTAACCTTGGGAGCATGGGGACACCTGGCCATGGAGGGGGTTCTCATGGGTCAGTGTCATCAGGGGCTCTCTCACATTTAGATGCAACCATTAAAGCTAAGTTCTGGCCAATGATGTATGAGTGGAAGTGATTCTTGGCTGTGTCCTTAATGGGAAAGGTATGTCCCCCACACCCCACCTCTTACTCCTTTCCTTCTGACTGTTTGGTATGCACAACTCCTTCGGGTGGCTTACAGTGAGCAGAGAGGTGAGGAGGCTCTTCCCTAATCACAAGTGGGACCCTGCTTGGGACCTCCCAGAAGTGTAGCAGATGCCTCCACATGGTCAGGAGGGCTGAGACCTGGAGTCGTCCACCTTATTTACTATTGTGTAGAAACTCCTGAGCAGGGGCACACTCACTCTCCAAAATTCAGAGCACAGGAGCAAGTTTCTGCGAAATGGAGCAACTGAGGGTCCGTAGAGCAAATTGTTAAGAGCAGAGAAAACTTTGCCAAGAATGTCAACCCAGGTACTACCTTGGCATCATCCTGGACCCTGCTGGCCCAGGAGGGTCCCTGAGGAAGAAGGGGCCGTGGCTGCTTCCTCTGAGGCCCCTGGGTCAGGCCTCCAACTTGGTTCAGAGATCAGTCAGGGCTCTGGACTCCAGAACTGTCCATGTCTCTCACTTCCATCTCTACCCTGGCTGGAGCCTCCTTGGAGGAGAGGTCTCAGCATTAGTCTTCCTGGAATTGAAAGCTGTGTAGAGCCTTGACTAGCTGGTTTGGGGAATGATGCATCCTATTATCTTCCTTGAGGCATGGCCACATCTCCTCCATCAAACTGGGACTTCTAGAAGATCCCAGCAGAGCCACTGTTCTCGGTCCCAGTTTGTTTGCAAACTTCTCCAGAGCCATGGGCTCCATTGCCATCAGGGCCCCTTCAGCTCCTCCCCTCTCAGCCTCTGGTTTTCACTTCCTCTGGGAAAAGGAGATCCAAGACACTGGGGGAAAGCTCTTTGCAGAGGAGGCTGGCACCGTGTCCAGCTCGGCAAAGTTATATTTAACTGGCTATATTTGCAGTCCCACTCACTTGTCCCAGCTCTGGACCCGCCTGTCACCCCTCCCCCCCCCTCAGTGGCTGGTCCTACACCATTGAGCCCGCATTGCCCCTGCTCACCCTGCTCCAGCTGTGCAATTGTGGTCTGGGCCACAGGCTATTTTTTGCTTGGTGCCAAAGATTATTCAGTTATCAGGAATGTGTGTTTAAGTGGCCGTCTCCGGAACAAAGATTATAAATAGGAACTCAGGGTCAAGGCCTAGGCCCCAGTGTCCTCCTTCTCTTTGTCCCAGTTCCTGTCCCCACTCCGAGGTTTTTCTTGGGGGGAACACCAGGGGGCCATGGTGAGGTTGTCTGGGAATGAAGACTGCAGGCTGGAAGGCCAGAGGTCCAGGACTGAGTACACCCTGACAGGCAAGTCACCCAGCCTTTCTGAGGCTTGCTTTTTGTACCTGGGAAATGCGGGGACTTAGACCCATTCATCAAATGGCAAACATATGGAGGATCTCTTGGTCTATGGAAGAAATCCAAGGGCGATAGATGGGGCTCTGGGGGGAGGAAATGATAATTATTGAATGCCAGGGGTTTCTTGGGTGGGGGGCAGTGGTGGGAGATGGCAGGGTATTAAAAAGAAAAGAATAAGTAAGAAACAGTCTTGGGAGTAAACACATAAAGTGGAGGGAAGAAAGACCCAGAATTTGTCTTTAGGGAGCTTCCGGTCTCTTGGCGGAGGCAGGGTTTGATTCCAACACAAAGTGGCCTAAGCAGAATAGGGAGGGCACATTTGGGCGCATGTACTCAAGATGAGGCTACTCTTTCTCTGACAGAGTGAGGGCTGGTTCCCCAGGTGTCAGTTGTCCTGGACATTAGGTCCAGGCCAGGGCCCTGGCCTAGGAAGTTTGGCTCTTGACTGTGGGTGAGGACACTAGGCCAACAGGGTTGGGCTACTTCCTGGTGACCAGTGCCCCCCTCCTGTCCCACTGAAAGCCATCCTCTATGACCTGATTCAGGCATCCCTGGCTTCCCTTTATCCCACCCAAGGGGCGAGGATAGGGCTGCACCAAAATGCAGGACTTGTAGTAGCCCCTGGGGGCTTCCTACTGCTTCTCTGGGCTCCTCCTTAGGTTTCTGCTGTGAAGAAGAATGTCAGCAAGGACAAAGAACACAAATGTCACTTCTTCAGCTTTTCTGTCTGTAAAATGGAAGAAATAATGCACAGCCTTCCTTTCTGGAGTTAATAGTTTTGAGAGTTATTGGAAAGGATATTGTTACAATCAATGATAATAATATTCTGCACAGAAAAGCCTTGGTTGACCCTGGTGTTGCCAACCGAGGCCAATGCCCACCAGTCTCTGCAGCCATAATCTTCATCCTTCAGGGCTCTTTTATCTGTCCTGCTTTCTCAGTGGTCTTTGACACCCTTCCCCCCACCTTGGCCACTCTCAGGTCTGGATGACATCTGGGGCACAGTTATGAAGACCCCCCTTCCCAATCTCTGGACCTGTGGGCACTTAGTTAGCTCTTTCTCCACTTCGGGTGGTGCCAACACCTGTCTCACATTATATCACCAGGATGGGGCTGCAGCACCATGTATAATGTTGCACCTGTGGCTTCACTACTTGCTCTGGTGTTATTGACGTACAGAGTCTCTTCTTTTGGATAATGTTAGTATATTTAGTGATCACTGTAATTAAATGGAGTTAATTTTTATACATTGGTCAGACTTTTCATTTAACTTTGCAAGCAAGAAAAAAATCCTTAGGCAGACTACATTTTGGGTTTAAAAACAAATAGCCATAAATGGAAGAGTAAAGCCCTCCCAAAAGGATGTGAGGGTTAAACAGGGAACTCTCTTCCAAGCTGAGGATTCAGAGGGCTCTCCGGTATGAAGAGAGTGGGTGATGGTCAGGCTACCCACTAGGCAGGATAAAGTTCTGGGGATGGAAAGCTCATGAGGTGTCTTCACAGGCTCTTGGGGAGCCCTTGCTGGGCTATTACCTAGGTCTTTCCTTGCCTTTATCTCTGGAGGTTCTAGCTTGGTTTAATCATGTTGAAGGTCATGGGGAACCACAGTCAAGTTCCACAAGCAAGAGCAGGTGCCAAGAGGTCTCTAAGTGTACTACTGGGGCTGAATAATAGGAGAGAAAAAGGGAGTGAGGTGAGAGGCCATGCTTAGAGTATTCAAGTCCTGACCCCCACTCCACCTGGTCCTTAGACCTTGGCTGCTCCCCAGTTGGCTCATAGGGCAGCTTTGGAGAACAGAACATGGATTTATGCTAGGTATCCTTCAGGATTCAGTCACATATGGGATTGAATAAACAGGGCAGTTTGAATAGTTTTCTCTGTGAGCTCAGCTGCCACCTCCTTTTCCTATAACAAGGCCAAGATAACTCTTAGCACAAAGACTTCTTCCTCCCCTAACCCTGTAGCCCCAAAGAGGAGAACCCATCTCCTTACCTTTTCCAGGATGGATGCTGTTCTCATTCTTTGGCTCATGGCTGCATCACTCCAATGTTTGTTTTCAGTGTTGTACTGCCTTCTCTTATTTCATTCTCTCTGTCCCCTTCAGTCCAAGATAGCAGTGTTTTTGTTAGTATGACATCCTCAAGAACTTCACTGAGTGACCCAGACTGGGCCCCCCTCCCCATTCTGTAAGTCCTGCAGCTTGAACCCTGCTGGCTTCAAGTGCTGTTTTGGGTAATAGGCCTTTATCTCAGGCTTCTGCCATCCCCCACAGGGGCTGGCTTAGTGACTCCTCTTCTCAAGAAAAATAGGGCTCTGGCCCCAGGGCTGGCACTGGGGCAAGCAGAAGTGGTGTTGGCTAGCACAGCCTCACCCCTGGAGACCCTGGAAGGCAGGGCAAAGATTGTAGACCTGGACCACGTGGCTATGGATAAGTCCACCTGTTATAGGCAGAATTAGGACCAAGATGGGGACACTGGGCTGTGGTTCTTCACAACAGCTTTCAGTGGTTTACGGATGAGGAACCTGAGGTCAGGAGAAAAACAGAGGGTGGCCTTAGGTCATATAGCCAGTGAAAGACAGAGCCAGGACTAAAACCCCAATTTTGCTGCCTGCCCATCAGCACCCTCCCACACATTGTAAAGATTTGAGGTGTCCTGCTGAGGGGTGACACCTCCAGTCTCAGTACCATCATTAGACCTGGGGCGGGGGAGGGCTCCGGCCTTAGAGCTCTTTCCTTAAAAAATTTTAAGTCCCCATATGTGGCTAGGACTGACCAAGGCTAACAGTGTCATCTGAGTGGATCACCCTGAATAGGGACTGGGATGTGTGTGGGCTCCGGTCCCTCTTCCCCCTCCAGCTACTCTCCAACCCTCTCTCCCACATGTGGGGTTGACCAGTTTCCCCAATAAGCAATGAGACCCATGCCTATGCAGCCACCCTGTCTTATAGCCACACTCAGTTCCAGGCAAGCAGGCAATCTGATGAGCAGATTGCTCCTCTGGCTCGTGCAGTAGTTTTTATGTGGGATCACATGAGAACCGGGCTTTCAGAATGCTGCTGACACGCTGATTTTAAATGACTCAAATTGTTTATGTAGACAGGAGCCTGGCAAAAATATTTCCTGGGGTCCTACACACCCCAGGGATGGCTCTGCTATTCCCCTGACATCAAGCCATCCTGCTATATTGTTGCTTATTGTAGTAATTGATTTTCCCTTTGTTGCCTTGAAACCTCTTTAAAAAGACCTACACCAAGGGAGATTTCCCAAATTCCCTTTATTACCCCCTCCCCACCATGTTTCACAATTCTTAGATTTTAAAATTGGATCCAGATCTCTCTTCTAGGCCCTAGTTTTTCAGCTTGAACAATTTCTCTTTGTCCTGGCCTCTGTGGACAGTGCTCAGCCCCACCCGACCCTTGGCCTTCTCGCAAAAAAGCAGGAGGCCGGCTCACACCCTTGGATTTATAGGAGTCCAAAGATGTAATAAAATGTGCCAAAGATCATATGGCTGTCTGGGAGGCATGGAATTGTCATAGCTTATACTTCTTCCCTGAAATGGAGCACTCTGAATTGGCAGTGGAGACAGTGTCCGAAGGGCCCCCTGCCCAGGGTAGGCATCCTTTGCTCTCTGCACCTGCTCCCCTCGCCCTGTACCCCTCCTTTTTTTTTTTTTGCTTTTGCTGCTTGCCCAGGTCTTGACCTCTAGGTCTCCTTCTAATGCATGCTCTGTCCTGTGTTCCCAAGTGAAGTTAGGATGAGGGCTTGAAATAGAATAGCCCTGGTCTAGGGGAGTGATTGTCCCTTGGCAGATAAAGGTGAATAGACCACTCCTCACCCTGGAGGTCAATGCTGTGAACCACATTTCCTTCCCAGCAACATCTGCCCATAGGCCCCTCTCTAAGCTTCTTTGTCTCTCTCTTCTCAGTGGGGCTGTCAAAAGCTGAGCCTCACAGGTTGTGACTAATCACTAGCAGATTTTTTTTCCATCCAAGAAGAAGAAAAAGCTGAAGGAGATGAAGAAAAACCCCAACAGTGAATAACTCAGAAGAGTTTCCAACATGTGGGTGTTTTTCTGGGACCAAAGATCAGGAAGATTCCAAATGTAAACAATCCCAAAATAACTCAGCTCTTCCAACCCCAGGCATTCCCAGGACTGAATGTCCATACTCCCTCCCTCTCCCTCTGGGAACCCAGGGTCAGGGAGAGGTGGCAGGGCTTGGGCACTTGGAAGAGTTGCTTGAGTGAGGCTTTCAGGCAGAACATAGGCTCTATGAGTCTGGGATTCAATCTTCTTCATCAGATAACAGTCTTTTTGAGAAAGGGGCTTCTTTCTGTCTCATCAGATCTCCCTGGGATCAGGGACTATGACTATGGCTTTCTTTGCTTAGAGTCGTAACCCATTGTGCTTAAACCAAGCTCCTGAGATTTCTTGCTGTATAGTGTAATGGAAAGAATATGGACTTTGAAGTCACACTGGGTTGGAATCTTGGCTCCACTACTCATTAATTGTGTGGCCTTGAGTATGTTATTTAGCATCTGGGAATCTCAGTTTCCTCCTTGTAAAACTGGGGCAATGATTCTTAATAGAGAAAATGCTCCAACTAATGTGCCTAGTATAATGCCTATTACCTAGAATGGGTTCAATGAATATTTCCTTTCCCCTACCCCTTTCCATGTATGTATGTGGTTTGAGCTGGAAAAACTAGTAGGTTCTTTTTCACCCCTCTCTTTTCCAAAAGAAGAATACTGTGTGTTCAAAGGTAGAAACTGCTCCTCTACATTACTGAAAATCACTATTGCGACTCATATAGAGAAGAACATCTTCAATATATAGTTTTAAAAACTTTCTGGAGGAGATAATACTGGATTAGATGGTGTAAGTCTTTGTAAAAATTATGGAAGTGGTGGCAATGGCATTGATGGCATTCATAATGATGGTGGAGGGAGTGGTGGTGATGTCAGAAGTGGTAGTGATAGATACTTTGGAGCAGATGATAGAGAAGGTGGTTAAGACGATGGTTGAGGCAGTGGTGGAGATGGAAGTGGAGGCTACCATGAAGTGAAAGTAAGGGTAGTGGCGATGAAGGTAACAGTGGCAGCGATGGTGTTAGAGGCTAAGTTAGAGGTGATAGTGTTTGAGGTGTTCGGGATTTTTGTGTTACACTTGGTTTGCAGTCATGGTGAAATATAATGATTTGTGCTCAGGACTATCTTCAACCAGTTATCCGCTTCAGGAGATAAAGGCACAGAGGACTCTGGCAAAGCAAGGTGGAAGAACGCTTTATGGTTTACTCTTACTTTGGTCCCCAACTTCGGTAGAGAACTTCAGACATTTTGATCATTGCTGATTGAACACACATGTTTATTTTGGCTACCTCCAGAAGTCCCACTAAAATGTCATTAATGGAATTTAACAAAAGGCATAAACCCACAAGGAAAAAGAGAATGGAAGAGAAAATAGTAGCGGACAAGAGAAGTCAAGAATTTGGAAAATAGAAAGTGGATAGATGAGTAGTACCTGACTTAGCAGACCACAGAAAACTGAAATCTAAATCTGCAAGTTGTGGGTTGATATCAGGAGCCAATAGGTAGCAAAACATTTCTAGCCACAAAATCCCAGAAAAGCCTGGGAATTGGAGCCACTGTTACTTTTGCGGGCAGGGGTTCAGAATGAGGGTAAAAAAATGGGAGGATTGATTATAAGATTTATTTTTAAAGCAGTAAAATCCTTCCTATCCTAGATTTATTCCTCTACCTTATGCACCCAGGTAATCATCCCCTCCCATGCTGGCAGAATACAGACAGTCTATGCTCTGGGAGATTGAACCTGAAAAGTTCTGAACATGGAGGCACTAGGTACAACTAGAGAAGGGCTAGGGGACCAACATGAAAATGAGAGATGATAGATAAGCTTATTTCCTGAAAGGTGAGTCTGTCTCTCAGCTCTCTTCTTCATCAACCTCCAGGACACTGGAAGCCAGGTTAATATTACACAGACAAAATGTTGGAGTAGACTTTCTTGGGAAAACTGACTTTCTCAAGAGAAAAGACTTATAAGTTTTAATACTTTGTCTTCCATTAAAACTGTGAGTCCCACTCAACTACCCCATAGTGAAGCCTATGTGTCTAAAACTTTCTTCTCCTTCCACCTCTTTCATTCAGAATTTTAGTTCCTCACACTTCCATATGAATGGACTGCTAAAAATTACTTGATATTTCAGGAAAGCCTTCAACATGAAAAGCAGAGATAAAAACAAACTAAGAGGAAATGGAATGTAGAGGAAACAATGAAGAAGTAAGTATGATGAACATTTCGGATAAAGAAAGGTGAAGCCTCTCTTTAAATGAGAACTGGAGTTTGTTTGTTTAAAAAGGAGCAGAAAAAGAGAAAGTTCTTGAAAATACAAATATAATATCCATATTTGATTAAAAATCAAAGGAAGGATTAGAAGATAAATTCAGAATAAATTCCCCCTCAAAAAAGAACAACAACAAAAAAAAAAACCCAAAACAGAAATGGCATTTGACAGAAAAAGTTAGATGATTCGTCTATGAGAAACATCTAAAAATATAAGCCCTAAAGAGAAATAAAATAAAGAAAGAAGATGTAATAACCAAAGAAGCAAATAAGTTTCCTAGAACTGCAGACTATGAATTTACTGATTGAAAAAAATTTTCTATTAGTATATTGCAAACTGAAAAAGAAAAACAACTTACCCCAGGACACATTGCAGAAAAATCTCCAAACACTGGAATTAAAACCTTAAGTTTCAAGAATGGGGAAAAAGTTTATTTGTAAATTATTGGGACTCTGAATTATATCAAATATTTCAACAACTATCATAAGGTAGAAAAAATAAACAATGCTTCTAAATTCTGAGGGAAATAATGTCCATACTATAGTTCTATACCCAACCAAAGTAGCAACTGAGTATAACAATAAAAATAGATATTTTGTACATGAATAATCTTTAAACATTACTCAACAAGCACTATTTTTTTCAGAAGGATGTTGGGGAGTGTTATCCACTTTAAATAGGAAGTAATCCAAGGACAAGAATGGAGACAAAGGATCTAGCAATCAGGATAGAGATAATGGGAAGACTGAGCATGATGGCGCAGGAAAGTGTTAGGATGAGAGTCATGTGAAATACAGAGAATAGTCAGTCCACAGTGGCCTTGAGGATGGAGGACTCCAGGAAGTAGGTCTCCAAGGTAAAAATGAAACTGACAGTAATGTACATTCAAAGGATATATTCTGTTCCATTGGAGAGTTAGGCATAAATTAGTAAATGATATATGGAAAATTATGCAAAGGACAAAACAAGGTAATTGTTAATTCTAAGAGAACCAAAAGGCTATATAAGAAAGGTAAAGTGGCTCAAATGTGAATGACAGCAATAGTGAGGCAAAACCTGAACACAACTGTGATTAATATCAGTATCTGTGTGTGTGTGTGTGTGTGTGTGTGTGTGTGTATGAATAGTGGCATAAAAGAGCTGAATCCTCATCTTCCATAGTAGAACATCAACAGATAAAAGCCAAGACTGAAAAATGCAAGAAGGAAATATCAACACTACAATGTCATTTAGAAATATAGACATAAACACTGGAAGAAAGAGTTAAAACAATTCCAAGTGCTTGCTTCTGAAAAGGAGGACTCAGAAGTGAGCAGGATGGGAGCAGAAGTCTTATGGTTTTCATTATAAACCTTGTAGAACATTTTACTTTAAAAAATATGTACATGTATTACTTTGATAAAAAATAAAGATTTAAATAGAATATAAAAATGAGAACTCTAGTGAGCCATGCTAGATTATGTGGAGATCTTCTTGACCAAATAGGTTTATTCGAATGGCTCAGAACCAAAATCAGCTGAAAGACCTGCTCTATCTACCGCCTCTAAGTCCAAACCCAACTCTTGGATGTGTCCACACTCACCAGAAAGCCACAAAAGGGAGCTCAAGAAATACAGAAACATCTTGCATTTGCTTTATTGCTTGGCCCTTTGCAGGACCATGTGGCTGCCACATGGGGGGAGAGAGAGAGGACTCAGGAGGTTTGGTGCTAAAGGGTTAGCACCAAAGAGGAGAGATGATTGGGCGTTCTTGCTGGGAGGGTAGGCCCTAGGCCTCCTAGGGCTGCACCCAGGTGGTCTATACATTCACTCTGGCACACTATCTCCATAACTAGCACAGTGCCCATAAGATATTCTCAGACCTGGGTAATGCTCCTCCTCGAGTGTGAAGCAGGCAGGGAGGCGAGTGCAGTGAATAACTCCTACAGTCCAACAGTGGTGGTGGCAGTGAAGCTGGAAGTGATAGTGTGATGATGAAACTAATAGAGATAGAGAATGTGGTAATGGTGGGAGTTTTATAACGAGTATGCCAGAGAAAGTGATGGCAGAAGTGACAGAAGCAGTGAAGGTGCTAGTAATAGTGAAAGTGATATTGATAGTGACATAGGAAGTAATGGTGAAAATAATTAGAGTGGGATGATAAAAGTGATTGTGTTAGTAACCACAGAGGTAATGGTGGCAATGAAGATGGAAATGTTAGAGGGAAGAATATTAGTATTGATATATAGTGATAGTGATGTAGTGGGAAATGTGGTTATAGTAGTGACAATGGCAGTGATGGGAGTGGTATAAGGGGAGGTGAGGTAGTGTGGATGGCATTGATGATTATGGCAATGATGGTGGTGGTAATGGTGGGAATGATGGGAGTGATTGTAGCATTGATGCTGGAGGTGGTAGTGGTGGGAATGTTGATTTTATAATCTGGGGATGTTGGAGTGATTATGGCCAAGAAGACAGTTTTCATAATGGTGAAGATATGCTATTAGTAATAGAGACAGTGATGCTGGATGGAGCAATGACAGACACAATGTTATCAATATGAGAATATTAATCAAGATTGCAAGACAGACACATATGTAAGACATCTAAAGACAACAGTCTGGATAGACTGGGTTATGCTGCTGTAGCAACAAACAACCTTTGCATCTTAGGGACTTTGCATAGCAAAAGTTTAATATGAGACTATTTGTTTGAAGTTGGTTCTGCTCTCCTAGTCATCCATGGATCGTGCTGATGGAGGATCCAATTCTATGTGCTTTTAGGATCACCATGGCAGTGACAGGAGAATGATGAATGCATTGTTTCTGTATTGGTCACCCAAGGCTATGTGGTGGGGTGATAATGAGAAACTCCAAAATTTCTGTGGCTTTCAACAGCAGAATTTTCACTCACACTCTATGTACATCACAGACCAGCTGTGGCTTTGCTCCACACCATTTTCACTGTGGGACCCAGGCTGATGGAAGCATCTGTAACTTTCCCAGTTCTTGGGGTAGAGGGAAAAGAGAATATAGTGAAGCACATTCTGTGTTTCAAGCTTCTGTTCAGAAATGACACATGCTGTTTCTGCCTACATTTTATTGGCCAAAGCAAGACTAATTTTAAAAGAGCCAGGGAAGTGCAGTCTTCTCAGGTTCCTAGAAAGAGGAGAACTGGAGTATTTGTGAACTCTTTAATGATGGTGATAGGCACTGTTTGCTCACAGAGTACTGGAGGTAGTGAGGGCAGTGGAGGCATCATGGAGGGCTGGTGTGGTCGTGGAGGAAGGGCTTGGTCAATGTGGAGGGGCTCAGGGATGAGGGGCATACAGTTTAGAGCTGTGGTGTCAAACTCATTTTCACCAGGGGCCACACAGCCTCATGTTTGCCTTTAGAGGATCAAATGTCATTTCAATTCCTTAACATTAAGGAGTAGTTACATTTATACATTTATACAATTATTTTGGCCCTTTGAAGGCAGTCGTGAGGCTGGTGTGGCCTCTGGTGAAAATGAGTTTAACACCCCTGTTATAGAGGGAGGAAATGCCAGGGGCTAGAGGCAGGACGAGTTATGGCAAAGTCCACAAACCTGCTTGCATTGCTCCTCAGTTCCTCTGGTATTTCTGGCTTTCCAGAAATCCAACAGATTTTGGGAAAGTTTATTTGGAGCACAAGATTCACAAAGAGAAGCAGCAGAAGATAAGGATGGGAAGATCAGCTAGAGCCAGAGCCTGGACGGCTTTGAATGCCATGCTGAGATATTTTGCAACATAACCAAAGATCAAATGCTACATAGCTAAATAAGTTGGGGGAATGCGACATGCTGTCCCCTTCTTGTACATCAACTCTCTTCACACCAGGAAAAGCACCGATAGTAACTCTGCCATCCTCAACACGTGGCTTGCAGTCACTCTAGGTGTCAACATTCTGGTCGGCAGGATGGGAACAAACGAGGAGAGGGACACGGGAGGAGTCTGTTTCAAAACCTCTAAGAGTGAATGGAGCTCTCTCCAATGAGGACACAGCTTGCTCTGTTTCTAGATTTCTGATGGCTACAATTATTGACCACTGAACTCACATGGAGTTGTGAATAGAAATGCTTTAGCCAAGATACATATTTTATCCCTTGTGTTAATTCCTACCCCTATACCTTTCTTAAAAATTTTTGGTCCTTAGTTTTGTTTAATGGACACTTCACCCCCACAAACTCCTTCATATCCCTAAGTACTGGGGCCACCATGTAGCATCTGGGGATGATATTTTAGAGGTTGGATCCCTGCAAGTGACACCTAGGCGGTAGCTTAAAGCATGATCTCCACACCTTACTGTCCTGAACAGTCTTTCCAGTACCTGCTCATTCTCACTGGTTGTATCAACGTTTCTCTGGAGGCCCAGCCCTGATACCATCTGCCTAGCCCCAATCCTTTCTCCAGTTCCCAGGCATGCTTGGGTTCTCTTCTGAAGCTGTCAAATTTTTGTTTTCCTATGCTGAGCAAATTATTTCCCTTTGCTTCCCATCTCTCTTCACTGAGATTTGCTTTGCAAAACTACATGGCTCTTCAAGGTACTTTGTTTCACACTAAGGTATCTACTTAGAAGAGGCATTATATCACTCCCTTAAGAGGCAGAAGCCTTGCAATTAGTCAGGGAGTTAGATCGTTTTGCACACCCTGCTCCCTCCCAATATTCATCTATTTATCATCCATCCATCTATCCATTCATTCATCACCTTATTTATTGAGTATCTATTGTATGTTGGGTACATAGCAGGTAAAGTACCTTCCACAGATCAAAGATTCAATAACTGGTAGCTCATTTTCTTCCTTCCTTCAGATGGAAAATTCTCCCTGCAGGTAAAATGACACTTACCACCACGAAATCTCTAATTGCAAATGCCAGGGACGGCTGTCCAGCTATGGGATTGGCTACCCCTGAGTGTAGGATTCCTCTGTCCCTCAGGCTCCCACAGTGGAGACAATGACCTGGAGAGGGTTAAGGACAGAGTGTTCAACCTTCAAGGCCTATGACTTCTGTGATTGACATTGGCAATGACCCTGACAGGCTGATGTTTCCTGTGCTGATCAGAAATCCAGTCTTTATAATTGATACACTCACAGGGGGTGTGGGTAGAGTACTTTGGGAGAAGTCTGATTCAGTCTCCATAGGGGACACCGGGCTGGGGTGTCCCTATCTCTTTGGCAGTCTCATTAACTGCAGTCTTGTCTGTTCTTGTCCTCCCAGAGAGCCACCCAATGGTCAGGTGACCAGGGTAGTCCATTCCCCATGCAGGGAACCTTCTGGACAGCTATTTTCCAGGCATAGCATTGGGTCTGTATGATGGAGGGGAATACCGCTGGCCCTCCACATTTCGCCTTGGGTCTGTATCCCAGCCCCTCTTGTCCTCTGCTCCTGTCTGTCAGATGCTCCTGACATCTAGAAATCTGAGCTGTCTGGAAAAGAGGGGAAGAGGCGGCAAGTAGCTATGAGCTCATCCTTGATGGCCGGCGCCGAGCGCCCCTTCGGGACCCTTTTTCCATGGCAGGATCCAGGCTCCTCCGGTGGCGATGACTTCAGGGCTGGAGATTCCCCACTGGCTGCCCCAGGGGATGGCTGCTGGCTTGTGGTGCATTCCAGCCATGCTCCCCTCAGCCCTGGCGACGTGAGAACTAGAGCCTGTGATCCTCTGTCTCCCAGCTACTCTCCAAGGGAGCCTCAGGCCCAGCATGTCCCCAGCATCTACTGGGCACCTCCTCGTGACCCAGACCTTTCCAGTCCCCACTCTTCCTGCTCTGGGGATGGAAAGCCCAAGACCAAGAAGTGGTTCCTCCTTTTTCCTCTTGGCCTATCTTCCTCTTCTGCTTTCTTCCCTTGTTCATCCAGCCCTGATCTGCCCCTGAGCCCTTGGCCCTGCAGTCCAGCAGACATCAGCTCAGACAGAGCCAGTGTCCCTGACACGGGACACGATGGCTCATGAAAGCTGTGACGTGTGAGAGGCAGCTCTAGGCTGACTGTAGATCTGCCCATGTGTCCTGATGATAGTACATTGTGGGAATGTTGCCACCCCTTCTTTTTCCCAAACCCACCATGAAACATGCTACTTAAGCCCTTGTCCACACCTCCCTCCTATCTAGCCCCAAGCAGCCATTGATTCTGCTACCCCCCCGTTACCTTGGCAATTCTTTTTGTTCTTAGTCCCTTTCATGATTTGGGGGTATTTTGTGGGCCCTATGGCCTGGGATGGCCGCACCCATTGGCAATGCCTCTCACACCCATTCCTGCCTGCATAACGCAGCCACCATGCTCTAGCCCAGGACTTGTTTTCTCAAGAGCAGTCCCACAACTATGGGGCTTCCTCACACCCTTTCCTTCACTGCACCTCATCTACAGCACTGCATGCCTCTCATCCTTGCCCAGACACTGCTGCAGTCCAGCCTTCTTGAGGTTGTGGTCTACGGTTGCTTCTCTAGTCAGCTTGCCATTCACAGCTTGACCCACTCCCCTCAGACTCAGGCCTTCCACCCCCTGAATCTGTGCTCAGTGTAGTCACCATGGCTTCTTTGCCACGTCCTTCCTTGATCTCTCTCCTTTGACCCCTACAGTAGCCTATTACATTGATCACCTTCCTCTTTGACCTCTGCACTACCCTCTGAACCAAATGACCTAAAAACACGGTGGCTTATGCAAGAGGAAAACCTATTTATCTCTCAAGGAAAAGGCTGGTGTGGTGGTGTGATGATGCCAGAACCCAACCCAGCTCCTTCTGTTTGTTCTACCATCTTCCATATGCCACTGCTGTTTTGTGCTCCTGTAGGCCACTCCAGATCCTGTTGTGAGGGATGCTGAGGATTTGGAAGCCAGACAGCTGTCCTTTAGAGGCAGGACTCAGAAGCTACGATATCACTTCAGCTCATGTCCCACCAGCCAGAACCTAACACATGGCCACACTTAGCTGGGGACTGTGATCTCTAGCCAGGCAGAAATTCCACTGCCATGCAAGGAGGAAAGAACAGGTATTGGGCGGCAACTGTCTCTGATGGGTCCCGTTCATATTTTTCATGGGCAGTTTTCCTATGTCTGCCCCTTACTTTGTGGTGTGTCTTTTTCAGACCAACTCACCTGTCTCTCTCCATGTTCTCCACAGAGACTTGGAGCAACCCATGGATTCCAAACCCACCTCCCCAAAGTGAGGGCTCCCAAGTCTGTATCTTTAGTACAGCAGTACCTCCTGACTGGATACTCGCATTTCCATCTCACAAGTGGGTGATTCCTTTCGGAGGTCTCACTAGCACCTCAAAATCAATATGCCTCCAAACCTAACTTGTTATTTTCTTCCCAAACTTCTTTTTCCTCACAGGGCCATTGCTCCTGTGTGTGGCACCACCCTTCTCCCCCAGGCTCTACCCACTGGTCCCTGTGTACCCATCCCTCAAAGCACCCCTCCCTCTCCACCCCCTGCCTCAGTTCAGGCCTCTTCACTTCCCTACTGGCTTTGCAGCTGCTGCTAGCTGTCTCTTGCCTCCTGTTGGCACTTGCCTCTCCAGGTCTACAGTGCAGCCAGACTCTTTCTAAACTGTGCATCCTCTGCTTGCACACCTTCCATGGCTCCCAGAGCGCACAGTGCACACCCCAGCTGGCTGCTACTCCTCCTTCTGGCCATGCTCTGCTTCTTCCTTCTTCCCACACCTGTGGTGTCGTTTCAAATGACCTCATGAGCTCTGAAAACTGCACAGCCTGTTCCTTGGCCTGGGTTTCCCACTCATCCTATTCTTTTCATCTCCCCAACCTCATGGCAGACCCCTGCTCAGCCTTCAGGACTTGGCCTTAGTATCTACCCCTCTGGGAAGCTCCTTCTCACTTTTTCCCATGCCTTTTGTGGGTACTGAGACATAACTCCAGCTCCTGGTCTATGTGGTACAGCCTCCGTCTGTCCCAGAACAAAAACTAGCAATCCATTTCTGCATCTCCTTGCACTTGCCCCAGAGCTCTCTGAGGGCAGGACCTGTACTTTCCTTCTCCCTGTCCTCGGCGCCAGGCACGAGGCCTGGGAAATAACAAGCAACCAGGAAGTATGTGTTGAATGAATGAATGAATGACCCTGTCACCCTGACTCAGAAAACTTCAGTGGCTCCTCATTGACTGTATAATATAGTCTAAGCCCTTTTCCAAGACATCCAAAGCCCTTCATGGTGGGACAATCAGGTTTCTCAGGCTCAACTCTCACTCTACCACCCAGAAATCACATTTCTTTTCTTTTATCCTCACCCAAGGATATGTTTATTAATTTTAGAGAGAGAGGAAGAGAGAGGGAGTGGGGAGGTAAGAGAAACAGAGAGAGAAACAACGATTGGTTGTTTCTTATATGCACCCAAACTGGGGATGATACCCACAACCTAGGTATGTTCCCTGACAGGGAATTGAACCTGTCAAAAGGTTGCAGAACCTTTTGGTGTACAAGATGATACTCCAGAACTAGAAATCACATTTCTTATCATACCCACATACTTTTGGGCTCCTGTATCTTTTGTCATTTGCTTCTGTCAGTCTAGAGTGCCTTTCCTCTTCTTCATTTGTTAAACACCTACTCATCCTTTAAAACTCATTTTTATTCCACCTTCGTTGATTTGCCCAACTCAGTCACATATTCTTTGTTCTGCCCCCCTCCCCCCGCTGCTGCTCATGCTGCCATTGTAGCTATTTATTGTTGCTGTCAAAAGAGTGCAGTGTCTAGCTATGGTATTGACATCTAGCATCTTCCCTTCTATCTGGAGCTCTCACCCTTCTCTGCTGTCCCCGTCACCCACATGGTTGAAGAGACAGCACTGCCCTGGTCTTTGGCAGCCCAGTCTTTGTGGTCACAGTTAAGGGACTTGCCCAAGTTGGGTCAATCATAGCTCCTTATCCTTCTGGTTCTAATTCATTGGTTCAAGATCAACGACTTCATTCAGTCCAGGCCACTCTGAGTCATTCCCTGAAATGTCTTTTAAAACAGAAACTGAGAAAGAAAATGAGGTAGAGGTAGTATGATATAAAACTTCAGGGCTGTTGGAGGGCATGTTTTTTGTGTGTGAAGGAAGTCACTGTTCAGTAAGAGAAGGAAGCTAACACACAGAGAAGTGCAGATGTAAGAGAGAGATATCTAGTGATAGAAATAGAGATAGAGATAGAGATAGAGATAGAGATAGAGATAGAGATAGAGATAGAGATAGAGAGATAGATAGAGAGAGAGACCTGGATGTGGTTGAAGGTTTCCCGAAGCTCAGCTGCATCTTTGCTCTTCCCAAACTTGGTTGGATTCTCTGAGTGAATAATATCCATCTTTTTTCTTAATGTGGTTCAAGTTGCAACCAAGAGTCCAGACTAATACACACAGTTACCTGGTTCTGCACAACACTGTAGTTGTCTGAGTGTGAATCTGACCCCTTCCCCCTGTCTCAGCATCTGTAGAGGGTACAGAACCCATTGTTGGCAGCGTCTCTGCTCAGGCCCGACCCTAGAACAGGCTGGTCCACCTTTGCTAACTCAATGACTAAATGCTCCCACACAGGGCACCTGAGCTGCTACCTGACCATGGCATTCTTTCCATTTTAGGCTGGGTATACCCATCAATGATCAGCAAATTAATAGTCTGTGAGCCAAGGTCACTCGTGGTTTGTTTATTGTAGCTGTTGTCCCCTGGGCTGAGGCATCCTTTCCACAGGTGTTTCTGCAGGCTGGGCTTGATTCATTCTTTTTCTCTTCCCTCTCTTGCCCAGGCTAATTATTGCTTTTGTTAGTAATTGAGTAAAGTAAACTGACCTCCATCTTTCCCAGCAGAAGCCTCTCTGTCAACACGGTTCATTAATGCTGCTATGGTGTTCCTGGACATCAGCCAGGCTGACGGACACCAAACATCTGGATCCTGATGTGGCTCCAAGGGGTGCTGCTGAGGGTGAGTGTCAGGGCTTGGGGAAAGGGATGCCACAGCAGACTTTCATTGCCAGTGACCCAAAGCCGCCTGACCCTCAAACCTAATTATTCCTGAAGCAAAGTGGTGAGGCCAGCAAACTGGGTGTACATTCTGAGCCATGGGCCAGGCCTGGGATGGGAGCAAGATGTCTCCTTGTGAGGAAACCATTGAGCAGATTTACAGAAGGGGGTGGCCAAAGGGCTAGGGGCTGAACAGAGGGAGCTTTGTTTGGGGAGAGGGAAGCACTGCTCTGTGCTCAGCTGGGAGCCTTAGGATGGCCTTGGGATGGGAGTCACTGGGGCCTTTCTAGTGGGGCTGTGGGTACTGGAACTGAGCTACAGGGATAGAGTCCAACACTTTCCAAGGGGCCCCCTCCAGCCAGGACCCATAAATACTGGGCCGTATTTGCTGTACAAAGACCAGCCCTGGGTCCATCAGTTGGGTTTCCTCAGGAGGGAGGAACAGGCACACTCTTTCACTCTGGTGTCCATGTGGCCTGACACATGGGGAGCTGTCTGGGTGGGTGCTACCAATCAGAGCTTGGCTGCCCCCCAGCCCCTTGCCCTAAGCCCTGACGTCACCAGCTCAGACATCTGGCTGTCAGGTTTGATTGAGCTCATGCTTGGAGGGAGTTGGCAGGCCAGAAAGCCTGGATGCCAGGAAGCATGGACACACATGTTCATGCCCACCCAGCCAAGATTACTCACAGACATTGCCTCCCTTCTGGGCGCAGTTAACCCCACTGAGCCTTGATGTCCTCATATGTTAAATGGGATAACAATGGCACCTACCTGGAAGGGTTGTCGAGAATGGACAAAGATTGTGAGCTGAATGTATTCAGTGTACAGTAGAACCTGGCAGATTATAAACCCAACTAGTGGTAACTACTACTAGCATTATATAACAAGGTGGTCTTGTTACTCTCTGTGACACCAATATGCTGTCTGACCTTGGGTGAGCCATTCTCTCTGAGCCTCAGGGTTTTCATCTGTAAAATGAGAGCATTTCTGTTAAGTTTCCCTTTTAAGCCAAAGTTTTATTATCTGTAAAAGAAGAATATTATCTATTATTTCTTAGTCATCTTATGGAGGAGAAGGACAAGATTTAAGTAACATATGATCAACATGATGAAGCTTGAAAAGTACAAAGAATCATTCTAATTCAAGGGATGCTAATGATAACAAGCAATAATGCTAAGTGCTAATTAATGCTAGTAGTTTCCTAATTTGCTTCCACCTGCTTGTTAAAGGGTTAGAGAGGGCATTGCCCGTGAGTGTGCTGGTGAGGAAGGCTAGTAGAGGGGTCCAGGGAAGAATGTAAATTATGCAGGGTTGTGGCTGAACTGGAGACATCCAGCCCACTCTTAGGAGGTCTCCAATCATTAGGTGTGTGCTTGACAAGTTCCACAAGTAGTTCTGAAGCTCTCCACTCCTCTACTCCCATCCCCTTCTTGGGCATCCTTTACTTTAGCTCAAGGTTTTGAGGTTTGTGTAAGTTGGTGCCCCAGGGATTCCATTCACAGCTATTCTCAGATACTCATGCCTGTGTATGATTGAAATTCCTTTAAGGGAAGAGTCTGGGCTAAGAAGGGGCAGACCTGGATCTGAAGGAGAAAGCTCTGAGAAGGAAAGACTGTAGACAAATGTCCCCACGACCAATGGTCCTTTCCTGTCTCTCTTCTGTACTGGCTGAGAGAGTTTCAGTTGTTGTGTTTGTAGGAGCCAGCACGGCAACTAGATTAAGTTATCTGGGCTTCTCTAACTACATTTTTCCCTTCCTGCCCTCCAGTCTCCCATCTCTGGGAAGGAATCATCGCTATCTTCTGCATATCTATAGGAGTGAAGCTGATTGTGGTAAGATTTACCTTGTATTGTAAAGACAATACATGTTTCATTTTTTCATATAGAGGGTATTATGATGTTAATTAAGTGTCTTAGGGTAGGATCCCCTAGAAGTAGTCCTGAGACAAAAATTTGAATGAAAGTAGGGAAGTGATCCCAGAAACTACTAGGGGAACATAATATGAGAAATGGAGGGAAGAAGCCAATAAAAGAGAATGCTACTGAGTAGCTCTCAGTGTGGGCAACTGCGGCACAATCTCACTGGGAACTTGGGAACAGTTGTCCCAAACAAGGAAAAGGAAACTGGGGTGTCTGTCCATCCACCAGCTTCCATCTTACTCTAGTTGAGGACTGCCTCCAGGGCACTAAGCCTCCAGTAACTTTGGCCTATCTTGTGCACAGGCAGGGTGTACATAGCAGTCAGGCTTCAGGCTGCAGAGGTAACTGCTGAGGACTACAGCAGGGCACCAAGAGAGCCTGCCGCAATATGCTTTTATAAATGAGGTACATCCTCTACTCTTGCCCTTAACCTTACCAGGGCTCTGATGTGCAATTCAGAGTTTGGGATCACTGGGCTAGTACATTATAACAGGGTTTTGAATGATGTCAGAGACAGTTGTTATGAGATGAATAACAAAGTTGATTGGTCCTCCCAACTGGAACACAATGCTGCCTGGGTCTCTCCTATTTCTGCACCCCTTGCCAGCACAGATGCAGGCTGCCTTTGCTCCTGACTTCCTCTTCAAGATTGTTGTATTAACAAGATTAACAAGATTAACAGTCTGAGATCAGAGAAGGTGTCTCCATCTGGAGCAGAGGTCAGCTTTGTACAACCTAGCACAATGAGAATGTCTTCCTCAGGGTTGAAGTTTAGGCATGCTTACAGCCTGTTATAAAAGATCAGGCTCCTTAAACTCACTGATCCTCTTCTGCAACGCAACCAATGGTGTACACAGGTGTCACCTGGTTTCTTTTTCTTATTGTGTAGGAGTCAGGCTTCCTGGAACTGGAGCAATTGCTGATGGTTTAGACACTGCTATTGCTGTGAGTAGTAAACAGTCTTTTGTCTCTGACTCAGGAGTCTTGTGCCTTCCGTCGGTACCTGTGAAACAGTGGCAGGCTAACTGGCTAACTTGCAAGTAGGGTAAAAATCTCAGCTCCTTCTACAGTCTTTGCCACTTCCCCTGCCTGCTCCCCAAATCAAGTGTCTGATCATCATGTAAGTGATGAAAAGTGACATGAGATCTCCTTTTCAGCAGCTCAAAATCTATTTGGACCAAGAAGACAAATGAATAGAAAGTAAGAAATGATCCAGAACATGGTCTGGTCACTCACTGCATATTGCTCGGGTAAGGCTAACGGTGATAGTGGGGGTGCTGGAGGGAGGGAGAAGAGCTGGAGGAGAGCAAGGATGCTGGAAATGAATGCAGAGTGTCCAGGGCAGTCCTGGGATAGGTGAGGGTCAGCCCCAGCACAGAGAAGTGCCCAGCTGAAGGCTGCAGACTGGGCTCTGGGGTCATGGGGAACCCCAAAAGCCACTACATCCTGTTGCCCCCTTCTTTCATGCTTCACCCTTATCTTCTCTGGGACTCTCTGTTCTGACCCCTTCATCTCCCTCAATTCACTGTGCCCCAAGATGATCTGGAGAAATCCCCATAGGATACATGGTAGTTTAGAGGGGTATGTAGTTGTTTGTGTAGCCCAGGAGCTGGGGAGGGGAATGAGTCAGAGTCCACAAGAGCCCCCACCCACTCTCCCCAGCAGCAGCCAAAGACCACCAGGAATGTGTAATAGGGAGAAGATTTATGGCCAAGCCAGGAGGAACATCACTGTGAAGATACCTACACAGTTGTTTCGACGGGAGAATTTACAAGCGTCCTCCTTCTCTTGCTACTGAGTGGAAAAATACATTGGGCCCAGAGCCTCGAGCTCCTTGCCAAGGCCTGTGACTCATCTTCGAGTCATAAATAACGGGTCCCTCATCACAAAGCAGAGAAGGGAGCCAGGCCCAGGGCCACGTATTTAGTCGAAAAGAGAGTGGAACCATCAGTTGGGGGGCTTGATTTCCTGAAAATTCAAACCATACCACATTAGAGAAGGTCAGGAGGTACTTCCACAGGAATTAGGACCTGACATTTTTTTTCACATTCTCAACCTTTCATCTTAGGCAGAGACCCCTGGTGCATCCACTAGAGGCCTTCCCTGGCCACCCAGTTCTATGGACTAAGACAAGACCTTGCCATGTCCCAGGCCCTCCCGGGTGCCCCTTCCACATCCTGATGCTTCTGACGACTAAGAGGGAAAGCAGAGCAGCATGTCTCAGTGACCACCTTGCTATGAGCATCGGGAAACATTTACTGCTTGGAAGTGTGACCTCTAACAAGTTGCAGCGCCTCCTGGGGCCTCCATTTCGCAAGCTTCCAGGGCTGCTGTCAGAATGAGGTGGGAGAGTGGATGCAGGTGCTGTGCAGGACCCAGACAGGCTCACGCTCTTGAGAGGCATGGTCCAGGGGCAATAGGAAAGAGGATGAAAGATTTGCTTCTCCTGCACTCTTTCTGGGTCTCTCTCCTTGTCTCTGACTCTGGGTATATGGAACAAAGAATTCAAAGGGTAATAGATGCACATGGGGAGAAACAATCAATCATTACAGACTGTCGATGAAACCTTTTATGCTTGAAGAAAACGGCCATGTGTGGTTAAGGGAAAGCTGAACTTGTCATCTTCCCCTAAACCCATTCCTGTGTGTTTAACACTACCTCCCAAGTTGCCTAGACCAGAAACCTGGATGTCTAGGATGATAACCCACTTTTCTTCCTCCCTGTACCAGTGACCAAGGCCTGTGCATGCCCTCTCTAACATCTCTTCCCTACTCACTATGCCTGCTAAGGCCACTGCCATCCCTCACTTGATAGAACTGGCATAAGCAAGTTGCATTGGCTAGTGTCCATTCCTTTCAGTGTGACTTCTAGGCCCCCTGAGATGCAGGTCTGGTGATGCTGCACCACTGAGGCTACCTGATTCTCTCTTGCTCGATACCTTCTCACTCTGCAAGGCCCAGCGCTGGTCCCTGCTTCTACACGCTGCTTCCTCAGAGTCCCCTCCAGTCTGCACAGACACCAACCTAAGCCTCCTGAAGCCTTGATGGCCCTTACTACTGCTATCCATCCCAGCCTGGCTGTGTAGTACTCTGGGCGGAGACTGTCTTACTCACCTAATCCTCCCTAGTTGCACAGACCCTGGCATACAACCACAGCCAGAGAGAACTCCAGGAGCAAATGATGAATGGATGAAGACATGAATGGAGTGATGAATCAATCCTGCCTTTATGACAGCCCTTGGCACACAGAGGAATGTGTGCTGAGTCCGCTTCCCTACTCTGAACTGTGCCCTATTTTCCCTGCCTTCTTCTGGCCTCCAAAGCTGATGGCCTGGACTAGCCACTGGCCTTGAGCACAGATGACTAACAGAAGCTCCATGCATGGGTTGGCTATTTGACCTTTGCCACCTTGGCTGTTAGGTCTGAGACTTCACTCTTCTGACCTGAGCTACACTGGACATTTTAAATGCTTCATAAGGACCCTGAGTATTTATTAATGTGGGTTTCTCAGGCCCTGGATTTGAGGTATTGCAGCTAAAAATGCATTCCCCTGTGATTGTGAGCACTACAATCACAGAGCATGAGTAATAAAACAATCCAAACTATCAGACCTTGGAAAACTTGTAGAAATCTTCTTGACTAACCGATGCCTTCATGGTATGGATGAGGACCTGGGAAACAAGGGCTTGGCCCCAGCCCCTGGTGCTTATTGGAGAGGCAACCCTGGAACCCCAGGGCTCACTGATGAGCCCTCTGCCCTGGACAGTTGCCTCAGCAGCCACATCTTGCCACAGTCCTCTTCCTTGCATCCAGAGAGCCCTGGGTTGGTCCAACTCCCTCTAATACAACTGGTGTTTCCACAGTTGCCCACTCTGCCTGCTTCTCCTCTGCCTCCCTTTAAGCACCTGGTGCTTAGGGTATATTAGAGGACAGCAAAGCCTCAGCATTGGGGGCAATAGATTTGGGTCCAGAATCCCAGACTTAGAATCAACATCTTGGGATTGATTCAAGGCAGAAGGCCATCAAGGTGCCTCCCTCTTCTGTCCCCATTTCTGGTAGGCACAGAAAGGGCTGAGAAGATCCTAGTGTGGAGACACTATAGGCCTGTCCATTTCAGCAGGGTCAGTGGAGATCAGCCAGCATGTACCCGGCAATAGGCCACCAACAGGATAAACAAGTGTGACCACATGCAAGGCAAACCTGGGCTTAAGTATGGAGTTCTCACCATGTGTCTCAGAGTTGGGGGTGGGGCAGTACTTGGGGAGGGCTCTCTGGAGGGGGATGAACTCTGGGAAGTTTCAGGGCAAAGCTGGCCTGGGAAACAAGAAGTGACAGAGGCTGGAGGATGCCCTCTCCTCCAGGGACCCCAGTTAGCATGGGGCTGGGGCAGCACAACACTGGGCTGAGCACTTTGTTCCAGGAGTCCTCAGGTGTGAAGCGGGTGGGGGGTGTAGTAAGAGTCGGCCTAGAGGGGCCATTCAGGCTGGCGCCCTGGGCTGGAGACCTCAGCCTCACCTTCCTGAGGTTCTGGAGAGACATTACCTTCCTATAAGCAGCCTTCCAGCTGTGGCTCTGAAGAGCCAGCTCTCATTCTAAGCTATTGCTCCTGCCCATCATACTAATTCTCTGGAGAACAACAGTCTCCCAGTGGTTAGACAGAGCTGCATTCCCATCTTCCCTACCCCTGTTGGGATCAACTGCATTCATGGGGGAAAGGGAGTCTGAGAGAGATGCCATTCTAATGGTGGGATTGGAGGCAGCAGGGATGAGCTTGAGTGTTATTTGGGGGAACGAAGGCAGCGTGGTTGCAGTACCTGGACAGAGGGAACCTCTTGGGGAGCTCTCAGGCTGCAGAGAATTCAGCACTGCTGTGTTCTCAGCTACATATTCTGCCTCAGCATGCCCTTCCACTGTGTTCTGGGCACATCCAGCTCTAGAATCATCTGCATAGTTCAGGTCCTTGCCCAACCTGTTTTCTCTGCTCATTGCACCCTGCCTACTACTTTCCCAACTCCATCTCAGCTCTCATCCCCTGGATAATGCCCATTCAGTCTTCAGCGCACATGAAAGTATTTGTTTAACAAAACACCAAGCCCTGATCCCAGGGCTGGAGGGGCTCAGATAGCTGAATCCATGCTCAGTTCTCTTTGCAGAAAATCTTCTGCATCAGATTTGCTTATGATCTTGGGCAAATCTCTCCCCATCTCTGGCCTCAACTTCTCCTTCTGTCAGTGAGGAGGCTGAGCTGGCTGAGCTGACACACACCCTGGGTGGCAGCGAGGCCAAGGTCCTGGCCTCATGCTCTCCCCACTGGCTTGCCTCACCCTCCCCAGCCGGGAGGAACATCCTGAACAGCGTTAAGAATAATAAACATGGGCTGATAAACATCAATAGGCCTTCCCGGTGCCAAAAGGAAAAGAGGGAATACTGTGCTTTGCTGGCTGGAGCCTCCCTGGACCAAGTTGCTACTGCCAGCTTCTTAATCATCTGGAGACAGCCGGCCTGCTCCTCTGGCCCCGCCCTGGGCCCAGGGCAGACAGAGGCCAGGCCAGGCCCTGGGGGAGCCAGCCACTAGGTCCTCAGCCACAGGCAGGCCACAAATGGCCTCCCTACCCTCGTGCCAGGGCCTCTGGCTGGATGGAGGGTCATGTCAAAACCCTGTTTGAAACCTTCAGGTGGCTCTCTGCTGCCCACAAAACAGAACCCACATGCCCAGTATGGCATGGAAGGTCCCTCAGACTCTGGCCTCAGACCACCTCTCCAGCCTCATGCTCACCTGTTCATAAACTTCAGCCATGGAGTGTGGCATGCTGTTTTCCGGAAATGCCAAGCTTTTATTCCTCTGACGTTTTTCAATGACTGTTCTTTTTTGGGGAAGGCCCTGCTGCTTTAATAACCAGTTCAGGGACCAGGGACCTGCAAAGTTAGCATTTTGAGCCCAGGGGGCTCAGTATTCGAGTTATTTGGTTTCTTGCCTGGCTGTCTCATAGACAGTGAGCTCTAGAGAGAGGAGACCTGTAAGTGGAGGTGGAATGTAGGCTGCCACCCAGAGCTAAAGCTCTAGAACCAGGTGGTCTGGGTTTAGAATCTGCTGTCACTTTGCTGTGAGGTCTTGCACAAATTATTTAACCTCTTTGTGGCTCAGTTTCCAGTAAAATGAAGATAATATGAAAGGCTGATGTCAGGTTTACAAAGGACTGACACATATAGAGTGTTTAGAAGAGTGACTGGGACCCAGCACTGTACTCCAAGTGGTACCCCTTGTTATATGTACTGTGTACTACCAGTGCCTGGGACATGGTAGGTATCAGCTGTATGTGTTAAATATCTGTTTGACTATACAACTGTTTGACTTATAGCCAGAGAAAGAACCATAGGCCTATTTCATCGAGTCCTAGTCCACTGTGGTTATGCAATGAATATCTATTGAGTGCCTGGCTGTGGTGGCCAACTGCATGACCACAGAACAAGCATCCTCTAAAGGACCAGTGCTGCATTCTCTCCACTAGGACAACCTATGAGTGTTGGTGATCTTGGGGACTTCTGGTTGCCTAGGCCTCTCCAAGGGTGCCAATGAACTCAGTGGTAGTGGCTCTGGGTGCTGAGTCATGTAATGCTTGGAATCAGTGGTGGCCGGGGGAGGGAGAGCGGCTGAGGCAGGAAGTGGGCTACCATGGCCAGGGCAGGCAGCTCCTATGACCTACAGGTCCTCAAGGGCTATTCTCAGAGCAGGCGACCTGGCTCATTCATTAAACCGCAAGTTCAAGGGCACCGCCATTCCCAGGGAGGTTCCGCTTGCAGACCTCCAGCCATCCCGCCTCCCCGGGGAAGCTGTGTCTCCCTGCTTCAGTCTGATTTTCCATGTGGGATTTCCGGAGACACCAAGCAGGTCATGTGATAGGAGACACAGTTCAGGGACTTCGTACATTTCTAAGATTCCTAATCCTATTTTCAGATCTCTGCTCCCCTGTGCATACCCCTCCCTAAACATACCCTTTTATTATGAGCAATATTCTCCTTTCCAGTGGAGAAGAATTGTTAGTAGATTCATGAATCATCCTTAATTTGAGAAGGTCTTTCTACTAGATTATGGTTTAGGCTTGCCTGAATGTCCTAGTGGGAAATGTACAGTGTTTGGAATGCAAATAAACTGGGGGAAACTCAATTATTCTACTGGTTACTCACAGCATGGGGCTGCCCTGAGCTGTCCACTGGGACACTTGGGAATGACCCTGACTCAGAGAAAGTCACGTCACAGCCCCGTTCATCTGTAGACCTCAGCAGTGTGTGAGCACGTGTCAGCTATAGGCTTCCGATTCCTAAAGAATAGAGATGGGGAATGTGGGGCAGATAGCACCTGGAAAAGGTGGGGTAGGGCCTCCACCTATGGGCAAGTGGTAGGGAAAACTGCAGGGAGAGACTGGGGTTCTAGGAGGAGGCTGGGGTTCTAGGAAGGAAGTGGGAACCCAGGTGTATGCCTAGCACCAAAGCTGTGAGTGAAGACAATACCTTTGAGTGAATCAGAAAAAGGTACTGGAGCACAGCCCCAAGCCAGGGTCTTAGGCTCGGTGAGCAATGGCTGGGCCATATTTCAGCCCCACATGTGTCCCTCCTGCCCTTATACAATGGCTGGGTGATGTGCATAACTCCCACCATGGCCTGGAGCCCTGGAGCAGAGGTGCCTATGTGCGTGTATATGCTGGAGCTTCCTGGACCAAGGACTGTGTCTCCTCTCTCATCTACACTCTTCTGCTGTCCCTTCTGGGAGGGTTCTTTCCTCTATGGGGGCCATGATATGAGGCTGTGAGGCCAGCAGAGGGGGTCGGCTGCTGTAGCCTGGAGCCTTATTAATGGGGTACTGAATGCGGACAGGGTGCCCTCCTTCCCTCTGCCTGAGGTGCCCTGGGGACAGCTGATTAAGCAGGCTGGCACAGTATTTGCAGTAATTTATGAGCTACCCAGAAGCTTCTGCCTGGAGAGCTGGGCTGCTGCATTATTCATGGCGGGGAGCCGTAAATCTGCCCCCAGAGCTGGCTTCGGTTCTGCTCTGGAGGATGGGGATTAAGGGAAGGGTGGTGAGGGAGGAGGGTGAGGTGCTCAGAGTGGGGGAAGTTCTGAGCAGGAGTCTGGCCCCTGCTTGTTGGTTAGGTCCAGGGAGTAATCAATGATCCCCAGAAGTCATCTCGTCCCACTCCTTTGCATTTCAGTGGTGATATTCTTTGTCTTCCATTGGTTACCCTGGTCCAGCAACCCTCTCTTTTCTAACCTGGATACCTTTTACTGAAAGCCGAGAGTTCCTACCTGAGGTGATTCTTAGTAGGACTTAAAATATCAGACCACATTTCTTTACAGCAAATTATCTGCCTAAAGTCCTGCCACTAGGCAGTGTGGGTCTCCATCAGCAAAATTCAGAATGAGCCTCTGCTAGTCTTACTTCTGGCTCTGGTTACCTTACCTCACTCACTGATATCTCTGTGTGTGCAAACGCAGGGCAAGGTTTAGCCAGGCTTGAGCGTGAGAAGAACCTTTAGTACAGTGCTTCTCAAAATTGTACTTGCACCTGAATCACCGGGGCGGGGTGGGGGGAGCTGTCAAAACACCGATGGCTAGGCCCCACCCCAATGTTTCTAATTCAGGAGATTCCAGGTGGGGACTGAGAATTTACACTTCTAACAAGTACCCAGGTGATGCTGATGCTGCTGGCCCAGGAATCACACCTTGAGAACAATGATATTAATGTAATTTTAACCCAGCTTTGCCCTGCTCACATCACCTAAAGAGAGCAGGAACCATCAGTGAAACATGCAATCATTGTATCCATTCATTCATTCAATAAACATTTGTTTATTTATTACTAAACACACAGATATAAGGAGCCAGGCATTGGCCTCTGCAGTAGCTCACAGTTCCGGTGGGAAGAGGACACGTGAGCTGCCTCCAGGCATTTGCTGAGAGTTGAATCTAACAATTTAACAAATTCAGCCCCTGGTGGGGGCCTATAAATGCCCTCACTTCTCATGGCTGTGATCTAAGTAAATGGAGAAGACAGAGTTGCATGATGTTTTCTCTTCCGGAGCTGACTGTCTAGAGAAAAACCCAGAGATTTGATGGACTGGCAGTGGGTCAAGTCTGAAGGCACTACTGTCCTGAGAAGAAGTGCACCCTTCCGTTTGGGAGGGTGGAAGGTTTCGTGGACGAGGTAAAGCTCAAAGGATGATTTGAGCAGGAGGGGAACTGGTAAACATGACCATCCTTGCTAAATTAACAGTTTTTTCAAAACTGAAAAACAAATGCTTCCACTTGCTTTTGAGCTTTAGGCTGAAAAACCTTTCCCCTGATCTTATTGGTCCCATATCTTTAATTTTTAATAATTTCCATTTGCATTTTCTTCTGGGACATGCAGACAACAAACATGCTGATTTCAAAGACTTAGTCCCAAATTTGCATTTGGGACAAAGTAAAAAGGAAGGTTGTCTGGGCAGCGTTTGAGCCTTGGGAAGTCAGGAGGGGAGAAATAGTAAGGAAGGGGATTTGTGACAATGGAAATGGGTTGTAAGAAACTACAGTCCATTTTCACCCTGTCCCAGGGAAGTGGCTGTGAGGTAAGGACCGGCTACTCCACAGCACATATCAATCCCCTCCCATCTTACTCCCCAGAAGGAAACATTTGAAATATTTTTAGTGTTTCTTTTGGTGTTTATACCCATATTTCAAACTAACAGAAATGTACTCCTTCCTCTTTATCCATTAACATCAGGCATTATTGACTTTCTATTATAATAGGTGAAAATGTAAACTCACACACTCTCTTTTGCATCCTCTATTCTCCTAATATTGTTATATCTTGGTTCTCCGTTAAAATCATTTTCAAAGCTTTTATTATGATGATTATAAATTTTACTCACTGTTCACACCAATGGCGTAGCCTGATTATATCTTCATTCTTGTGCAACTTTTAGTTTTTCCTAGAGTTAATAATTGCCTCATTTTAAAATTTGTTTCATTTCCTTTGAACACCCAAGTAATTTCACACCCTTCCATAGCTCTGTAAAATATCTCTCAATACAATTTTCTGATTGGTCAAACCTACCAGATACTCATCATTTTCTTGTTCTACCCTCTAGAGTCATATACATCTGCTTGTGCACCAAGATCCACTGATCCATCTGGACTCACCTCTCTCTCTGGCTGCTGCACACCTCATCTCCTCACTAGCATCCTGCCATTGCCTTTGCCCCTTGTTTGTTCATCCCATGTTGCTTTGATCCCATGCCATCTTTCTCTGTCTTGCATTACTCCCTTGGTTTGATAGTTATTTTCCCTCCTTTTAAATTTGAGTTGCTTTGTAACTGTTTTGGCCAGTAGAAAACGATGGAAGTGATGCTGTGAGACTTTTATGGCTAAGCCTTAAGAAGGCTTGAAAGCTTCTACTTTTGTTCATTTAAGGATACCAAAATAAGTCTAACCACCTTGATGGAGAAGCCATGCAGCGAGACTACATGGAGATGCTAAGTAGAGAGGAAGCAGCCTCAAGACTATCTGTAGTGAGAAAGGCCCAGCCACCCCAGCACTCATGCTGCACCCAGGCTTTCAACTTGACCAACCAAGGCACCAGACATATGAATTAGCCATCTTGGATGTTCTAGCTCACTTGAACCCTCAGACGACTATAGCACCCAACTGACATTTTATGATATGGAAGCCTATCTATCTACCAGGGTGCAGATAACCTACAGAATTGTAAGCAATAAGATAGATGCTCATGGTCTTACACACCAAATTTTAGGGTGGTTATTATGCAGCAACAGAAAACTAGAATAGTGGGGGAAGAGAACTCAGAACTGTATCTCATGATTTGATCTGTGGATTTTTCACTCAATGCCCTGTGTTAGCTGGCTCCTTGTCTCTGCTCTCTCTGCATGTAGATATAGTTTGGAAATTTATTGGCACAAATGTAACTATTGATATTGACCTCAACATTCCAATATAGCTTTCAATCTATTGCTATATCTACCCTGATATAGATATTTAAAGCCTAAAATTTGGCACTACTATGATTCATAATTTCTTGATCTAACATTCTGACTGTAGCTAAAAAGCCTCTTCCACCAAACCTGCTTCTTTCACAACCTAAGAAATTTTTCCTCCAACCCTTTTCTCCAAAGTGCACCTGCATCCTTGGAGAAAATGGAATTAAAAGCCCCTCTGCACAATGTCTTCCTAGAATTATTCCCACTCATGCAATTCCTCTAGCAGACAGAATATGGACCTCTGTCAGACATGCACTCTTGACTGCTAATGACTTTAATGGTGGGAGGGTTTGCAGTCCCTAATGTGGCCTCTATGACTTTCCCTGTAAAAATTCATGATAACTTAGAGATGAAAATGTGTAGCATCTTTGAAAACCAAGGCTGATGAACAACATATTAAGAGATTATGAGGAATTCTTACTAAACACAGTACTGATAAAGCTGTACCACAAAGCCAGATATAAGTGGCACACTTGTGTGCCTCCTTAATATGAAGCAGAATATGTCCTTTTTCCTCCTCTGGTGGCCCAAAGACACTCTGTGACCAAACTAATTAAAAAACTAGAGAGTTGTCCCACTACTGCATGGGTGCTGCTTGTTATGCCTTCCTACTGACATTTCTACATTTATTTGGAGTTTAAAACTGCTGCAAAACAACAGGGCAATATAGGGTGAACTCAATGGTGGTGCTTTGCATTCAAACAGGTGTGTTACTCCCGAGTGTAGCTCCACACTTGTGGCAGGGACTGAGACTTACCAGACCTGGTAGCAAGGCTTACTGGGAACCACAGGTTCAAAGTTCCAGGAAGTCACATAGTAGGAATGGAACAAGACCTCACCATAGCACTGTGGCACCATATTAAAAAAAAAGGCTGAAGACCAGACCCTGGGATTTAGGCTGAGGTCACTATGGTATAGCTCAAAAGCTCTGTAGCAATGCATATGAGAAAGGGGTTAAACTGATTTCAAGTGAATGGTGGAGGGGCCAAGAGAAATCTACAAATTTTTATTTGTTGCTATGACAGAATTTTTATATATCTCTTTTACTTTGAAAATGAACAAAGAAGGGAAAACACTCAACTTGATCTATTTAAAAAGATGACTGCAGAATGCAGAATATGAGAAAGAAAAGTTCATCTTGCTGACTCAGAAGTGCAGAGAGTAACTAGAATTAAATTTTAGAAAATAGTTTGGCACTCTCACTAAGTTGCAAAAAGCACAGCCTCTATGACCAGCTAAAGAAAATCATAGGGAGAGAGAAGACCAAGATGAAATGAGATGATAAGATGACAAAGTGAGGTACTGGTTGGATGACTCAGCTGGTTGAAGCATCATCTGCACACCAAAAGGTTTTGGGTTTGATTCTGCTCAGGGCACATACCTAGGTTGCAGGATCCAGCCCCCTACTCCCGATAGGGGTATGTACAGGAGGACCCACCCAGTCAATCTCAATCTCTCTCTCTCTCTCTCTCTCTCTCTCTCTCTCTCTCTCTCTCTCTCTCTCTCTCTCTCTCTCCCTCTCTCCCCTCTCCCTTTTCCTCTCTCTTTAAAATCAATAAGCATATCCTTGGGTGAGGATTTAAAAAAAGATGACAAAGTTAGATGAAATAGGAACTAGGTAAGCGTGGGAAGTGTGTCAAATTACCGAGTGCTAGAAAATGAACTACCATACAACTCAGTGTCTTAAATTACACATTTTATTTGCTCAAAATTCTGTGGGAAGGAAGTTGGGCCGTTTTTCTGCTCCATTTGGTATGGGTCTGCTCTATGAGGTAGTAGCATTCAGATGAGAAGTGGGCTGGAGCTGGAATGTTCTAGATGGCTTTACTTCACATACCTGGCACGTGGTGGCTAGAGAATTGAGAGACACCTCTCTTTTGTGGCTTGAGTTTCTTTATATGGCTGGGTCCCCCAAGTGACAAAGTGGTAGCTGCC
>PVKM010011063.1:0-15212 GCA_004027735.1 Carollia perspicillata
AAAAAATTTAAAAAAAGAGTAATGTGCTTTATTGCAACTGTTGTCGGAGACCATTGAACTGAAATGTCCAAATTAATCCTGTATCTTAACTTTGACATCTTCAATTAGATGTGTTAACTTTGAGCTAATAATAATAATAAACACAACATCTAGATTCAATCTGCTTTATACTCTATCATATAGAATGAGGAATAAGATGCATAGTATATTTTCTCAATTGCAATCCCATGCTTTACAGAGCTGTTACCTGCCAAAGTGCACATCACAATTCTGGTTTATTACAGCATTTCTGAGGCATCTTTTAGAGATGCTATCTCATTCATAGCTGATACAGATTACATCCTGTTCACCATAGGCTGTGCACTTCAGCTTTTATACTTTATTAAATACTATAATCTTTTTTTTTTCAAAAAATAGATATTTCTTTAAAAAATTATACATCTATTATTTGCATGTACCCAGTGTTAAACTCCAGCATAACTCCTCTGTGATAACATTTCTATTTGGTCACTTGTTCATTCATTCGGTCTGTTTAGCAACTGCTAAGGACAGTTCTCAATTCCAGGATTATGGGTGGAAAGCCCTCATTTAAAGTCTAGAGATGAAATAGACACATTAGTAAGTTAAACAGCACTTTAAGTGCTGGGATCATATAATGCCAGACAGAACCCAGGGAAAGAACTCTAACTTCCTGGGAGCCCAGGAAAAGCTTCACAGAGGAATGGTCCAAGTCGATGCCATCTGAACTCAGCCCCTGATAACTTGGGATTAAGACAGAGTGACCAGAACTCACCTTCTTTCTCATGTTTTCACAAAAAGACAGATAGTCTAGGGGACTAGAGTTGAATTTTTTTTCAAGTCCTTTCCTTGAAAAAAAAAACGAACACTTGTGTCTCGTGGTTTGGAACACCTCTTCAGTAGAGTGCCACCTTAGCTCCTTCTCCCCAGAGAGCAAAGCCAAGGGCAGACAAGCTGGTTTGCACAGGTGTCAGAAAAATGAGATGTGTCCACTGTGCTTCTGGCAAGCTGAGAGCCCCAGCTGGCAGGGGGCCAGCCCGGTGGCATGCGAGCAGCATAATATACAATCCAAACGCAAACGTTTGGGGCCTGTTTGGGGAATCAATTAACAATAAGCATATACATCCATTTACAAAATAGCAGTGTGCTAAGTATACCCACATTATAATTGGAAACTAAAATAATACCAGGAGGAATAGTTGTTAAAAACTCTTCTCCAAAAAGCCAAGTATAATATTAGGAAAATAAAAAATGTTGTCCATCTGCAGAGTTACATCCTTAGGGAGGCACCACAGAGCACACTAACAAGCAGCTGAATCCACCTACGAATGAACTGAAACCCACGAAGGCGAGGAAAGGCAGGGTGGGGCACGGACTAGAAGAAAATCTCCCTTGCAGATTAGCTGCCCCTAAACCATTTGATCACTTCTTGTTGGAGACGGAATGCTCTGAGGCTGGGCATGACCCTCAGGGGAAATTATCTGCCCGTTCACAGAGTCCTCAGTGTTGGTTCCAAACTGGGATCATCCTCTCCCACTTCCACACCCCCGTGCCTACACGTGAGCATGTTCCAGCACACATGTACACACGTCTCACTGGCTCACCTCCCAGACACATCAGTCACTGTTGCTTGCTAGCTGGGAAACAGTCCCTAGAAGGGACTAATTGGGATACGGGGACAAAGAAGGTGAAGAAAGTTCATAAACCACAGCCTGAGTGTTTGGCATTCAAAAGGTTCCAAGCCAAATACCTTCTGGTTAATGACTCTAAGAAATTAATCTAAAGGTTCAACGAAACCCCACCAGGCCCTTGCCCTGGGACCCATGTCTGTGAGACACTTGGGGTTCTACCCTAAGGTGAGGTCTCTGAGTGAAGCCAGAGTCAGGTTTTCTGAGCTAGGAACAAACAGGCTGCTGCCGCCGGGTGCCTGGCAGTGACATCAAGCTCCTCGCCTAGCTCCTCTGGGCTTTAGCAGACTTTGCATACATGGATAGGAGGAGGCAGCTACTGCTACCTTCACACGCTGGAAACCACACCTGTGCTTGCTCAGAGGTCTGTGTGCCTTGTGCCTGCTGGTTGGCTTAAGTTCCCGAAGGGTGGGAGCCACATTTGGTATGTCCACGGAGACGAAAACGATGCTTTAACCAAGATCTTGGAGTGAGCCTTTCAATCCTGTGGACTCTGCCTAGCACCACTTCCTCCATCGGTGTGGACATTCAAGCCGTGGTCATTGCAGAAGCAAAGCCCATCACCAGATAGGCATTGAGTCCCTACCAGGGGGTAAAGTTTGAACTAAAGTCTCCAAGCTCGCTTCAGAAACAGGAATGTACTACACGTGCCTGTTGACAGATCACCTGATAGAGAGCTAGGGGTGATTGGTGGTACAGTCCGGGGCCAGTGGGAGTACTTTGAACGTACTATTTGTACCCCCATGGTGCCTAGCTCAAGGCTTTGGCATAGTACTGAGGACTCCATTCACACCTTTAGAATGACTGATTAAACGTATGTAAAATTGCATTTCTTTCTGGTGTTTAATTAAAATTTATGAAATAAACTGTGCATGTGAAATGAGTCAGATCTTTATGAAAGTGTTTCTATGGGAGTTGACATCCTGAAGAGGCATGGCCCATAGGCAAGAAGCCTCACAGTGCCCCAGGGAGAGTGTGAAATTTCAGCATCAAGAAACTTGGTCCCAACGCCTCTAGCTGTGTGACCTGGGGCCATTTACTTAACCTCTGGGAACTTCCATTTCCTCCTCCTTAAACGGAGAAGTAACAATTTACCTAAGTGGTAGGTGATTGTGAAAAGACCAGGAAAAAGGTTTAGTAAATGGCAAAACCCTGAGCAAATATAAACTGTTATTAACGTGATGATTTCTATTGTGGGAGCCTGCATTCTCTCTCACCATGCTCCAGAGTCTCTGGAATGACAGAGATGCTTTTCCTGTGCTCTGCAGGAGTAGGGGCTTGGAGTGTCTCTTCCAGCAGCTGTGATGGTGTGCACGCCTTCTCCCCACCTCCTCCGAGATCCTCAGGGATCTGAACAGCTAGTCCAGGCTAGAGCGGGGTCTACAACCACTAACAGTCCCGCCTGTGGGCTGGAGCCACACCCTGCACCTCCCACCTGCCCAGCTCTGGATCAGGTCATCTGTCAACTGTCATGTTTGGTATACCCATATTTCTGAGTCCCCAAATTTGTCATTGACAGAAAACATTGTATTAGTTTCAGATATACAACAAAATCATTCAATACTTGTACGTGTTGTGAAATTATCACCACAATAAGTCTAGCTAACATCCATCTGCATAGACAGTTACAAAATTTTTTCTCTTGTGATGAAGGCTTTCAAGATGTACTCTCTTAGCAACTTTCAAATGTATGATACAATATTAACTACAGTCACCGTGCTCTGCATTACATCCCAGTGACATTTATTTTACAACTAGAATTTTATACCCCTGACCCTCTTCACCCATTTTACCCCCCTTCCACCCTCCACCTCTGGCAACCACCCATTTGTTCTCTGTGTCCACGAGTGTGGTTTTTGTTTGTTTAGATTCCACAGTTAAGGAAGCTCATGCGTATTTGTCTTTCTCTGTCTGACTTATTTCATTTAGCATAATGCACTCAGGGTCCATGCATGTTGTCACAGTTGGCAATATTCCATTCTTTTTATGGCTAAGTAGTATTGCACTGTATGTGTGTGTGTGTATATGCATAAATGTACAGATATATAAAACATCTCCTTTATTCATCTATCAGTGGACACACAGGTTGTTTCTATATCTTGACTGTTGTAAGAAACACTGCAGTGAGCATAGGGATGCATAAATCTTTTTGAATTAGTGTTTTGTTTTCTTTAGATAAATACCCAGAAGGGAAATTGCTGAAGTACACGGTAGTGCTACTTTTCATTTTTCAAGGAACCTCCAAAACGTCTTCCGTAGCGGCCACGCCAGTTTTCATTCCTAGCGGCAGTGTACGAGAGGAGGGTTCCCTTCTCTCCACGTGTTATTTCTAAGTTCCCACGTTTGTGAAGAGCATTTTGAGATTAGTGTGGGCTTTACAGCCAGAAGGAACCTGATGCCTATGTGATGATGGGTTTGATTCTGCGTTGTTTAGATTACCTACATGGAGGGAAGGAGCAGTGCTAGGCAGAGTCCGACAGAGTTAAATGGCACATTCCAAGATTATGGTTAAAACGTCTTTCCCAGCGTTGTCTCAGAATTGCACCAAGGACTCTTGGGCACACAGAAGGCTCGCCCTTCGAGAGGGCCCAGGATAGGGACAGAGAACCACAAAGGCAAACCCACAGTGACTGCATAGTGAGTTAAATACGGTACAGTTCAGGGACCAGAGGAACTGGTACATAGGAATAAGTCAGAAAAACTTGGAAGTTTGGGGGAAGCAGGAAAGAACAGGGGAATTTAGGACAGGAATAGTAGCCTTGGAAAAGACCACCAAAGAGGAAGCCTGTTTTATTTTCCTTTTCTTTTCTGGTTTTTCATTTACATTTCAAGGGAAACAGATTTACATGGGAGTTTCTCTCTGGCTCAAGTGATATTCAAAATTCACTATATTCCCTAAGTCATCAAGTTGCAAAGTTTAACACATACCAGAACCAGTGGATGTGTCAAAACTGGAGAATCAGAATCAGAATCTCTGCGGTTGGACCTCAAAATCTGCATTTGTACAGAACAGGCTGGTGGTTCTGGGGACTCAAGCTGAGGGAGGCAGGAGGGGGTATGAGTGTGCTGATCGTGAGAAGTAGGGGACATCACCAGAAGGCAAAAGCATTTACCCAGAGTCCTATGTGGGAACTGACATCAAGTTCACTCATTGAGCAAAAGTCTTATCTGGGGGCAACTTGTCGTGGAGGAAAGAGCGTTGGGCTGGGAGTCAGAAGACCGAGGTTCTAATCTTGCCTTGACTATTTGCCGCCCCCCCCGAGTTATGTTAAAGCAGTTGTGTACTTTTTCTGACCCTCAGTTTACACATCTTATTACCAGAAATAATGATCCCTCTCTCCGGGTTACTAAGGATTTCAAAGGGGAACATGAACGCTAAAGCACCTTCAGAAATATGAAGTGCCGTAGGAATGCTGGCCTCACGATGTGGGTGTGTTGTGTTCTGAAAAAGAAGCATTTCTCAGCATTTGAAGCACTGAGCCCTGGAAGCACAGCCACCAAGAGCCCATGAGAAAACGTCTGGCTTGCCGTGATAAACTCGAGAAGCTGGCCCTGGCGTTTCAGACCAGAGTGAGTGTCAGCCCTGCCCTCTTCGGCGCAGCAGCTTCCCAGCAGCATCCGTCAGTCCCTGTCTCTCATGCTGCTTGAGATGGCCCCCAGCTCAGGGTGGGAACAGTCCTACATAACTCACTACCCGGAATGGAAAGGCCACCAAGCACACTTAATTCTGCACTGACAGTTCCCGGGAAACAAGCCTAGTTCTCCACCGTCCTCTGAAAGAAGATGATGGTTTTGGTAATAGGACTTTCTGCAGGAAATGCCATTCATGTATTCATTCATTCATTCTAGACCACAAATATTTATTGATTTTTTTTTCCATCGTGCTTGTTGTTGCTGCTTTTGTTATAGTTTGCCGCATCGAGATGTTGTTTCTTTGCTTGCTTTCCGCAGACCCTCATCTGATTTCTCAGTTCTTTCTGACATGCAGGTCATTGGAAAATCGTATTACCCAACAGCTACACCCCATTACCTTGGGCAATGGAAGTCAGAGGACATTTTTAAGGACACCTGGTTTAGATAATCTGGATTGCTTGAGATTCCCATTACTGCTAAATTTCAATGCACAGTATACCACAGCTTTGTATATGTGCAGCCAAAAAAACTGGTCTATTTAGAGTTCAAGTCAGAAGCAGTCCAGGTGTCTTGTCAGGACCCCATGGAAGGTCTGCAACAGGCTGTGGTCTACACTGGTCGCTAAGGTAACAGAAACTCAGGGGTGTCCACTTTGCAACTGGAGAGGATTGTAGCGGACACGCAGTTTGAGGCAAGGATTAAATAAATGAGGGGGGGGGGTGCCAAGAAGGTCCCTCCAGGCTTCATTACCACGATGGGTCCGAGTAAACCAGCACAGGCAGCCTTCAGGCAGGGAAACATCAAGAAGACAAGTCATTCAGGGCAGCAGCAGTGCCTTGGTGGCCACTATTCTCTGCCCCCACAAAATCCCCCATCTCTAGACACCTGGCTCAAAAGACGCATCGTGCCTGTGACCCCTACGCTCCAACCCACGTCAGCCTCTGCTCTGCCGTGGCAGTTTGCCTGGACCTCTGCTGAGGGCTGTTCTTGCCAATGTCTTCCCACTTTTCCTGGAGCATCTTGGTCTCTGGTCACATTTGTCAAATATTTACCCAACACTCTGCCCTTTGTGTGGATTTTAGCAATTAATCTTCTTATCCATCCCAGGAAAAAAAGGGTGGTTTTTTTTTTAAGTGTTTTTTAGAGATGTTATTTATTTATTTTTAGACAGAGGGAAAGGGAGGGAGAAAGAGAGGGAAAGAAACATCAGTGTGTGGTTGCCTCTCATGGGCCCCATACTGGGTACCAGGCCTACAACCTAGGCATGTGCCCTGACTGGGAATCAAACTGGTGATCCTTTGGTTCATAGGCCAGTGCTCAATCCACTGAGCCACACCAGCCAGGACAGGGAAAAGTTTTATTACCCTCATTTTGCTGATGAGAGATGCAGAGAAGTGACTTGCCCAAAAACACATAATTTGTAAGGGGTGGAGTTAGAACTTAGCCTCCAGACTGATTACAAAACTGGAGTTCTTTTGAATACACTGGGCTTCATCTAACACCTGTCTTTCCTGGCCTTGGAAAGATTGGCAGTAACAAATATAAAGAGCCTGGGACGGTGTCTGGTAATTGGTTGGTGCTCAATAAATGACCCTCATTCTGACTGCTCTTGGCCTTGGACACCGGATCTAAATTGTTTAGAGATCTGTCTTCCTTTTGAACCTTAAACAAAGAGTTTGTTTTATTCACTACTGTCCTCAACATCTCCAAAAAGTGTCTGGCTATATGATGCCTTATATTTGTGAGTTCTTCAATAAATGTCTGTTGAATCACTTTTTATTGTATTGAACTCAACTGGGCTTTGAAGACCTGGCAGGGTTAGAATAGGGTGGGAAGAAGAGAAGACAAAGGCAGTAAGAGGGATGTGCACTTGACCCAGTGTGGAACCAGCCCAACTGGACCCCAAGTGTGTTGACAGGTTGCACACTACCTCAAGGAAGCACAGAGCAGTCTGGTCACCCATCATCAGTGTGGCCCTCATCCAGCCCACAGGAGGGTCAGCAGGTAGCACGTGTACATTAAATTTTGACAATTCGTTCTCCCTCTTAGCTCAAGTCTCATTTAGAGAGGAGGTGAGTGACGTTTCAGTGACAAGAACAAAGGCCCAGTAATGAAAACATGTACACAGATGTAGAACCTAACTCTGCTGCATTCTTTAATCACTCACCTGCCTTCTCTGGCCTCAGTCTTCCCATCTCTAAAATGAGATGTGGACACCATGGCCCTGCCAGTCACTGCATTTTTGTGACTCTGTGACTAAATGAAGTTTAAAACTCAGTGTCTTTCCTCACAACTGTCTGTAACAGCACCACAATATTGCTCCACAGTAGCACCAATTAGCATTCCATTAGCTAGCAACCAACAGCTACTTGGCCCAGATTGGTATCAGTCACCATGGAAAATACCAGAGGAGGAGGAAATGCAAACCCATGCCCTCAAGGAGTCTAAATCTAGTATGGAAACTAGGAGAAACTCCTGAAACAACTGGGGAAGGGCAAGGAGGTTGGGTACTCCAGGCTCATTTGCAGGCTCCAAGGTTAGCTGTTTCAATTACAGTGGAATAGCCCCAGCAGCACATCCCCCTGAGCCCCAGACAGCACATGGGGCTGGAGAGGGCCATGCAGGATGAGGTCCAAGCCAAGGGCTCACAGAGGGGCTGCCAGAAGCTTAAACCCCAGTTATGACAGGTGAGGGCAGTGGGGCTTATAGACCCTGGGAAACAAATGGCTTCCAGCAGTTCCCTGAAGGCATTGGCCCTGTTCCCAGTCTTTTCTAAATTGGCAGGTACCCATCCAGCTGGCTTTCTAGCTGGTTCTCCAGGAAGGCAAAGGTACTCCCTGGCCAGAGTCATCAAGAAGGCCACTCAAGGACAGGCTGGGTGACCCCTGGCTTCCACAGCCATGGGCAGTCTCTCTTCCATCTCACCTATGGAAATGTCCCTGAGAGTCCCAGGCTGGCTCTGAGATTCAATGGGAAATCCCTGACTCTGGCCATTTTGCTTGCTTCTAGACCCCTCTTAAGATGCTTCTCACCTTTCTATTCTGCAGGGCTCCCCTCCTCCACCACCCTGCATTCTTTCTTTCTTTTACATAGAAAATCCTTCCAGTCTATCATTCTTCTCTGACAGTCCCCGCTGCATGCACTGTAATGGCCTGCAAACTCTTCTGTCTCCCCCAGCTTCAGCATAGTACCTGGCCATTGGTGGGACTTGGTAAATACTTGTCGAATGAATGAATGAATGAATCTGAAATGTTCAAAATAGATGGAAGAGATAACTGAGAAGGTCTGGGGCTGTGTCCAGCTCTGCCTGGATTATCAGAGAGCTCTAGGTTATCTTTGCCTCATCCTGGTTCCTCCCCACCTGCTCCAGACTTCAGATACTTAAATCAAAACACCAACCAGCTCCTCTACATCAGAACAACTTGTCATACATCCAAGCAACTACCACAGTCATTACCCCATTTGAGGCTGCATAAGACTTGGTCTGCAATTTTAGTTTCTGCCAGATACATTAAGTAACTTATTTAACCTCTTGGAGGTCCAGTCCTTCACATATAAAACAGAGATAATATTTCAAAGTGCTGGTGCCAGGATCAAATGAGAGAAAGCATTCAAGTGCCTGTCCCAGATGTGGGTGCCCAAAGATCCCTACAGCTTCTCTGGGAGCCATGGGTGGGCACAAATACCCCCACCCCATCACCACTACAAATTAACAGGTGGAGAAACCCAAGCTGACAGAACCAGTGAGCACCTTGCCTAAATGCATGACAGAATCAGGAAGAGAATCTGACCTCAGATTCTGTCTGCTTACCTCATCTGCTTTCCCAGAAATTCCCAGAACCACCGCACATGCCACGGGGCCATGCTGTCTGGGCTGGATCGTGCATAGCATCAGAGGAGCAGTGTCAGGTGCAAGGGCTGCCACCCACTAGGTGCATTTGGGCAAGGCACCAGATTCATTCATCTGAGCCCCAGAATTTTCTGGGTTTCAAACTGAAAGCTGTGACCTGGCCCTAGCGCATAGGACATATTCAATGATTCAACTGGAAGATGTAGGTAAGATTTTTTAAATAATATAAAATATTAGAAGTCTCTGCAGCATAGTAAATGTTATTTCTCCTCCTCTGAAGCTGGCAGCCTTTCCCCCGCATTTTGCCTTGCCTCATCCCCCTGCCCAACCTTGAGGTGAGAGGCCTGTGTCCTTTTTTCTGACCTAGGCACAGGGGGAGGTTTCTGGTAAGACTAATTCAGGAGACTTAAAGCATTCGACCCATCTTCTGACCACACATAGTCATTGAAGATGGAAGAATTTAGAAATCTCAAGGCAGACACCTGTGTGAGGGGCAGGGGAGCAGTGAGAGAGAAAGAGAGAGATTCCTTAATATCAGGTGAAATCCATAAAATGTACCTCCTTCTTCCCCTGCACATCCTTTGAACTCTTCCTTATACCTGTCTAGGGGTTCTTTAAATGTGGTTCTATTGCTGATGAAGCAAACAGAATAATTCACAGTTATTCATAGAAATAAGCAAATTAAATAAGGGCCTCATTGGATCAGCCTGGAGTCCCTTTTTCCCATCTGCCTGTCCCAGGGAAGGTCTGGTGGATTGTGCTTGCCATGGATGATTGGTTATAGTGCCACTGCTACAGTATACCCTGCGTGTGTTGAGAAACATCCCTTCTACCACTTCCAAGCTCCCTAGGGATATGCAGCTAAGATATTCCTTGGCATTATTTCCCTGTATTAGTGGCCATTAGCTGTTTTTACTTGCTCTGAACATGTGCCAAAGCCCTTGGCCCAACATAGAAATGGCTTTTATTAAACACTAGTGATGAAAATATGCTTATATCACCCATGATAATTTCAAAATGCTCACAAACTAACCTGACCTATTTGCTGTGCATTCCAATTAGTGTTTTACAAATCTGCTCAAGGATTATTTTCACATTTTTGATAGGACTCCTAAGACCAAGAGTATATATTCTGATAGTGTCCTGGACAAACTCTGGCCCAGAACCACATCCAATGCACTGGCAACTCTGAATTTCCAATCGTACAAATTCAAACTAATGACAGATGTGCCTCTTTAGCACATCCGGGGGCAGCCATTTTGTTTCTAGGTGTTTGCTGAGACACAGTGGAATTCAGGGTGCATATCGGGGCTCTTTAGCATCACACAAGTCTCATCAGAATCAACCCACTAGTGCAAAAGATACTTGTCAATAAAAAGGGGAATGAAAAATGTTAACTAGTCAACAAAAGCATCATTTTACTTGGTTAGATGAAGCAAGAAAGTGTAAAGTATTAAGGTGTTCTTCTCTTTATGAGAGAAGGATTCAGAGAAAATGAACTGATACTGCGTATGTAAGTATTTGATTTATTCAGGGAGGGCGTTTGGTATAGTATATCTTAGCCTGTACAACCATTCTCTTCCCAACAGTGACCCCTCATGGTTTACAGTCACTGGGATTTCCTGTCAGCTGAAGAGAATAAAAAATCCTCTTTGCTGGTATAATCTGAGAGACCCATGTGTGACAAGGCCAGCAGTCATTGTCAGGATGCTTTGACACAGCAACAAATGTTGATTCCTAACATTGAGAGGCAGGCTCTTCTAACCAATAGGTTGATGCTGTTGGACATTCCTACCAATCAGGGGACCCAGGCTAGCTGTGGTTGGCATTGTGGGGCCACAGAATCAAGAACCACATGATATCTGAGTCAAGTAGCTTGTAATTTACTCAAGAAAATAAAGAAACTAACCAGAGAATCCAGTAAATGGAAAGCACTCGGAACAAACTAGTGCTTCAGGTAAGAAGTGACACTGAAGTTGAGAGGTCAGCAAAGAGTCACAAGGTGGATAATTTTAGAGGACTGAGCCGTGAAGAGGGGGAGGTGGGTAGAATATCTGACTTAGCTGCAACAGAAGGTTTGTACAGAAGGGAAGGAGAAACAAATACACTGTGGACAGGCAGAAGGGAGTGAGACTGCAAAGGCCTTGTAGGCCAAGCTAAGGGAGTGGGTTCTGACTTTCTCGATCTTTTATGATAATCTGGAGCAGAGACTTGATAGGCAAGGAGGGAACTGCTACAAAATTCGCATGACCCCACACAGAACACAAAGGGAGGAAATGGAATTAAAGGAGGAGGAATTGGACAAAAAGATTCTTGAAATCAGAATAATAGATGCTGGATACCTAACAATGGCAGGTTATAAACGTGAAATGCCAGAGCTGCAAAGATCTCAGGGATAACCTACCGAAGCCCTCATTTTATCAATCAGGAAGGTAAGGCTCAGAGAGCATCATGTCTTGCCCGACCAAGGTCACACAGCTAGTGAATGGCAGAGCTGAGATCTTCTAGGTCTGGTTCCCAAGGATCCTCCAAGAAAGGAAAGCTTGGCTTTCTGTCCTGGGATGGCAGATTTGTCTGTTCTGATAAACAATAAGATCCCAGTTTTCAAATGGCACCTCTCAACTGATGAGACAACATGGCAAATCCAAGACTTGAGACAATTAGGAATAAAGTCACTTTATGATCTCACTTTTCATCTCTAAAATCTTAACAGCACGTCCCCTTGGATGTCTTATTTGTTAGGGATAAGGTTGGCGATGCTGTCTAAAATAGTTTAAGAGAAAAACAAAAAGGCAAATTCCCCCTAAAACTAGCAGTACCAACAGAATTACATGTATTATCCAATTAATCTAGTCAATTCCTTGCAAGAAGAAAGACAGAAATGTATATTTTAGAAAAATACAGAAATCTCTGTATGTTCTACTGAGTTCCTTGAGACTACCTGCCCTAATAGAAAAATGTCATTCTATTGGACCTAGAGAGTTTTTCTTTTTCATCTCACACTATCAGCTTTATTGTTTCCTAATGCCAGTGGCTGTCATATCCACTTTCAGTTCTCATTCTCCATTATCTAACTTTTTCTAAGCCTTGACAGCCATCTATGATTAAACATGTTGGGATTATTTGTTGAACAAGAGTCAATCGAGTGCAGCACGAGAGCCTAAGGAGAAACAAAAGTACAAATTCTGTGGGAAGCAATTTCAGTCGTTTGGCAGATTTCTGCACGTGGGGTCCAAGGTCCAAGCCGCTACTAGTATGGCCTCTGAATAAAAGAGGTATTAAAATAATAACAAGAGTAAAGAAGTGTACCTCTAAAACAATAGTATGTCAAGTCTCAAAGGAACTTTAGAGCTTATCTAAAACTCTTACATTTTATATATATAGCTACTTGTGCAGGGTCAAGCAAAGGATAAGTTGGCCTTCATGGACGCTGGGGGGCCTGGGCAAAGGGCTGAAAATGGAGCAGAAATATGTAAAGCGATAGACTTCAGAAACTCAGAGATCATTAGTCCTCCCCTGTAACAGAGGAAGGGCGACCCTGAGATTAGAAGGGGAACTGGCTAGTGCCTGGTCAGGTAATGGGAGAGTCAGCTCCTAAATCCTGCGCCATTTTCTCTGGTGTGTCCTTCACTGCACCGCAGGATGTTTCTGTAGCTGTTGACGGGAAGAAAAAAGTATCCTTCCAATATTAGCATACTGTCGAATGTGAGTTCACTGTGATTCTCAGGAGATGAGGCATTCTGGTTAAATGAATTAGCTGATGAATGCGACCCCAGGTCTGTTCCGTGTTTGTGATTCTTGCCCACTCTCCCATCTGCTGTGATATCCGATCCTTCACGAAGAGGCAATCAGAAAGCTCTTCCTGTTTCTGCCTCTGGTTTTTTGGAAATCTTTCCAAAATGTCAGATTCCCATTTTCTTTTTATACTCCGTCTGGTCTAGTGAACATCACTGGGCCTTTGTTTGCTGATGAAGGATCTCGCTAACACTGTGTAACACTTGCTGTTAATGACAAGGCTGAGATAGATTATTTTACACACTTCTATTATTTCTGACAACTTTTCCAACTTGATCTGATGTGGCAAAGACAAAGATTTTGTTGAAAAGATAATTTGTTTCTACCTTTTTCTAGTCTAGAGTGTATGTGATGGGAATAAATGTTAAGGCATTAGGTTTGTTGAGTTCTCACAATATGCAGGCTCAGTTCCTCCGTGACGGTCTCACTGAATCCTCCTTACCAACCTGTGAGATTTGTATTTCCATCCTCACTTTTCAGATAAGGAAAGTGAGGCTTGGGGAGTTTCACTAGCTTGCCCAGGATTGTACAAATAGTAACGGGGCTGGGATCTTAACACACCTCTGAGTCCATGGTTAGCAATGACTGTGCAAGGGACCAGGAGTATATTCCTAACTGACTTTGAATAAAAACCTCAATGTTATCATTTCTATATGGAGGCAAAATGGAAATGTTTGGTGGTTCTTTATCTTTTGGGGGTCACTCTTCCTGTGGGGGCCTCGGTTTCTTCATCTTAAAAATAAGAAAAGGAGAGAAGTAAGCCAGGCCCCTATTCACTAGGTAGTCCGTATCCAGAAGCACAAGTCTCTTCTTTTCTGTGCCATGAAGGAGACAGATCTGCTTTTTGTCATCTGAGGACATTTCATCAGAAAGACACGGCAATGGATGAGCAAGTCAAGAACAAACAGGTAGAACAGACTCTCTGCATTTTCTCAAGCCCACAGGTTACACACTAAGTGTCAGTAAAGAAGCCAGGTGTTCCAGACTTTAACCTTCAAATACAGGGATGCTCAGAGCACGGACTTCCTTCTTCTTAAGCTGTCCAAGAGGGCTTCTTAGAGGATGTGCGATTCATTGTATTGTATGTGATAGAGAAAACACTCTGGAGAAAACCAGAGATGGTGTGTTCTAATAGTCTGTTAATGCTAAGAGAAGGCTCTGAGGCAAGGGTGGGATGGTCTTGAAGTAGAATGCACAAAGTACGTGTTAGTTTCCTGCTGCTGCTTCCGCTGCTATAACAAAACCCACAAACTACATAGCTGCGAAAAACAGAAATGTATTCTTTCAGAGTCTGGAAGCTAAATGTTTGAAATCAAGGTGTTGGCAGGGTTGCTTCCTCCTGAGGGCTCTGAGAGAATTCAATCCGTGCCTCTCTCCTAGCTTCTGGTGATGACGGCTAGCAACCTTGGGCATTCCTTGACTTGTAGGTATATATCTTTCATCTCTGCCTCTGTCCGCACATGGTCTTTCTCCCCGTATGTCTCTGTCTTCTTGAGAGGGCAATCTGTAGTATTGGATTAAAGGGCCACCCTTCTCCAATATGACCTCATCTTACCTTAGTTAAGTATATTTGCCACAATCCTATTTCCAAATAAAGGTACATTTTAAGGTAAGAGACTTCAACATATCTTTTGGGGAGACACAGTTCAATGCATGATGAAGCATAAAAAGCAGAGAGGCTAGAAGTTAAAAACTGCAGAAGTGAAATTATCCACGTTTGCTGAATTGTGAGAACAGCAAAACAGGGATTCCTGGGTGGGCAAAGGCAGATCAGTCAACTGCATTCCCTGAGTCCTGGCCTCAGTAGGGCTTGTCACTGGCTGCTGGGTAGACCATAGACCGCAGTAGCCATGGGAGGGGACAGGATATAGACAGGAGGCTGCACCTGGCATCCAGGTAAACATTGCCACTAACTGACATGGGAAGGGCTGCTGAGGAAGCAAATTGAGAGAATGATCAGAAATTCAGTTTGGCGTAGAGGACAGAGGTGTAAAAGAGGCAGTTAGATATACAATTCTGAGTTCAGAGGAGAGGTCTGAGTTGGAAATAAAAATTTGGTGTCCACCCACATACAGATGGCATTTGTCTTTGTTATCTATAACTTAGTAGTACATTACTCCAACACTTAGCAACCTAAAATACCATTCATTTACTCACACAGTTTCTGAGGTCAAAAATCTGGGAGCTGCTCAGTGGGCCTGCAGTCAAGCCATTGGCCAGGGCTGCAG
>PVKM010011063.1:15312-33962 GCA_004027735.1 Carollia perspicillata
CCAAGAATAAGAGAGCCATTGTACTGTGAGGAAGGTGAAACTAAGACCCCCTCCCCACCTCATCCTGGCTTTGGGCTCCATCTGTGAGGTGGGGTCTCACCCCACTTCTAGGAACCCTCCCCAACCCAGGAGGTGGATGCTTGCTGCCATCAGAGGTGGCACCTCAGCAGACCAGGCTGTTTTGAGGCCAAGGACTGGGTACACCTCCCACAGGTGGGAAGTGGAATGGCATGGCCGCGGAGCTGAGGAGCAGATCAAATCCAGACCCTGCCTCTATCCCCAGGCAGCCAGCCCTGCTGGAGCCCAGCCAGGCAGCCCCATCGATCCCAGACCACGCAGGAGAGCCTTTGAAATACGACTGCTTCTTCCTGGGCCTGCTCCCTGTGCCCCCATGGTGTCATTTCCAAATCCATTACATTCCAATGGCTTTGGGATCTTTTAATTACATGTGACGAAGCTTTGCCGTTGCTGGAATTAGACGGCCTGTGTTGACGATTTATAGGCCTCAGCTTTCACGCAAGCAGGGTAATAAATAACATGAAATGGGCCCTTCAGTATTAAAAACTTCAGAGCTACCCACTAAGCCATGACAGAGAGAAAAAAAAATAAAAGGGCGAAAAAAAACCAGTAATGTCTGTGTCTCATGTGTTTAAAATACTGTATGTGAAACAGGGAATGTCAAAAATACAGGGTGCTGAGCAATAGGCAACTCATAAAATTTTATCTCTGGTATGAGGATTTCCAACCATATAATGAGGACTTTCCTTTTTTTTTTTTTTTCCTTTTTAATCCTCGGCAATTTGTGCCTGATTAGGTGACTGAGAGGGCAGGTTGGCTGGTGTACCCATTTTGCTTCCCCAGATTTAATGGCAGGGTAAGGCCTGCAGGGTGAAGCAACCCCAGGCCCCATCTCCCCATCTGGACTCTCTCCCTGGTCCCCTTGACCAGCCCTGTTTCCTGCCTCAGCCTTTTGCGCATTCTGGTCTCCATAACTGGAACAGCCTCCCTACTCCTTTCCTTCCAATCACACTTTCTGACACCCGCTTCCTTCTCCCCAACACTCCAAGGCCTCCTTTGGCCTCATATGGTGCCTGCCCTAAACCTACCACATTCAGGGTTGGTCAGATGCTGGCTTGGGGAGTTACCAAGACCAGTGGTACTCATCGGCCTTATCTGTCCTACCGAAGTGGAGGCTCCCTGAGTGCCAGGGTTTGGAATTTTCCTTTCTTTCTTTCCCATCTTGGCACCTGGCACAGAGCTGAGCACACAGCAGAAACTCCACAAAGCCTTGCTCTTGTGATTAAAAAGTTAAGAATCAGGAATTCAGCTGGGTTTCAGTCCAGAGAGGCAAGAAATAGAATGTGAGAGAGAATGACAAGAGAAAAGGATAGCGCTGGAAGAGAAGGAGAAATGTCTCATTTCAGACGTTTGGATTGGGAAGAACATGAGCTCAGGTTACCTCAAGCCTCTTTATAGGACAACAATACAAATGGGAATCAAACAGCATGGGGCTCCAAGGGCATCCTGGAGACAGGGCTGTTTCGTGCCCCACAGAAGCAGGAATGTTGGGTCTTCTTGCCAGGGTTCTGCCTCTCCCGTGATTCAGCTCTGTGTGTGTGTGTGTGTGTGTGTGTGTGTGTGTCCCTGTGTGCTCCCACTACTGACCAGCTCGATGATCTCAATTCTAAGATCAGATAGCCTGAAGGAGACTCTTTGTCCTTAGGCAAATCTCTCAAATCAAGACCTACTCATTGGCACCTGACCAACATAGAGGTAAGCTGCCCCTGGATCAGGTGCCCACTGTGGTCCAGTCATCTGTCTGTGAGGGACAGGCCCACAGGCACCAGCTTAACTGTTCAGGTAAAAAAATAGACCAAACTTGTGTCCAATGGGGAGCTGAGGAAGGATAGGCTTTCTTGAGGCTTCAAGTAAAGAATGGTTCACAGAAGAGATTTATCTTTGCTTGAGCCTTAAAGTTGGTTCAAATGTATACAGATAGAGATCATTCTAAACCTGAAAGAGTAAAAAAGTCACACCTAGCAGTATCTTGTGGCCATTAGACATCCAAGCCTTACGGATGAAATAAGATCTAGATTCTCAAGTCTGCAGGATGGGAGAGAATTGGCAGAAGGCACCAAGGTAGATGAGCGTGTGTGAGGTCACTGGGCTGCCTATTGCCTATGTCTGAGGGTTCTTGATGCAACATACTCTCCATATGGACAAGAATCATGGTGTCACATTGACTGTTGTATTCCCAGTGCTTAAAACACAGTCTACAGAAAATAGGTAATTATTTGTTGAATGAGTTAATAATGTTGAAAGGCAAAGACCTCTTCCCAAGAGCAGGCTCAGTTCTTTGACAGATTTTATCAGAAGCATCTATCCTAGGGGCTGGTTAGATGAAAGAGAAAAGGGTCTTTAGCTTTTGGGGTCCCTCAGGCATCAACAACCACAGAGCCTAACTTAGGTTTTCAGCTCTCTCGCCTGAAATAGCCTTCAGGATTATTGCAAAGGTGTATTTCCCTGCTTAAGAATAACTTCGTAATATCTGTGGGCTGGAATTCCCAGAGGTCATGGGTGAGAGATGTGGTTAGTGACTTTGGAAGTCCCAATAGAAACCGTATGGATGCTCAAGGTCAAAATACTGTCACCAAGGACTGACTCTCCTGAAGGATGGACAGGGAGAAAACAGAGAATCAGACTAGCTCAGCAATCCTTGGTCTCAGACACAAAAGCTATTCAAGTGGAATTTGGTGAAAGAATGGAGAAATGGGGAAGTTTCGTTTATGACACAGAAAGCGATGTATATCAGAAAGCTATTGGGCAATTGGGTATTTTCTTTTCTCCATAGACTTACTGCAGTGAATAAACAATAGTATCCCTAAAGATGAATCTTGCTTTATACAAGAAAAAAGAATTGTTGAAAAATGAAATAAAAACTAAATCCCCTTTACCCACTGACTTATATTATTAGATCTCATAGAATCAGTGAAGTACTACCTAGTAGATCTGTAAGGTACCCTCAAGGTTTAGATCAAATCCCTTATTTATAGGCGAAGAACATGAAAGTAGGAGTCCATAATGAAAGGTTTTCGCAGTGGGAGGGATGGTGGACTAACCAGCATCAACCATTTGCTCACTGTACTGCTTTCAAGGACTAGACATGGCCTTAGAGCTGTGGGCTACTATTTATTTAATATATAATATTATTTCATATTTTATTTAATGTTTAGTTATTGTATATTTATTTATTATTTAATATTTGTCTCTAAATTGACCCACATTTTTTTAAAATGAGCCCTACCCTACTAATACTTATATAATCAGGGTTTTACAAAGATGATAGGTAGTTGGCTATATAGCTAGATAGAGATACTATATTTTTTGGACTATGAGACACACCATTTTACCACATTTTTTGCTTCAAAAAATTTTCCTCTATTTTCCTCTAAAACCTAGGTGTGTCTGGGGTCCGCACCATAAAATGCACCTAGATTTTAGAGGAGGAAAATAGGGAAAAATTTTTGAAGCAAAAAATGTGGTAAAATGCTGCACCTTATAGCCCCAAAAATATGGAACATACATACATATATACATAATATCTATAATATATGATATTACATTATTAATTTTATATATTATATATACCTTAAAATCAAAATAAATACATAAACATTAAAATATGAAACATTCATCCACATATGGCCTAAAATATTCTTGCATACCAGTAGTGGTATATGCTTGCCCTTTAGAAATTACTAGACTAGAAGATTTTTATGGAACTTTAAGGTTCTCTGATGCTGAAAAGCGGTTCGGTTTTGTGAGTATTTTGGAAGCACCTGAAGCACTTCCCCTTTTTCTCTCCACCTTCCTAAACCATGGCCCTGCTCAAACAGCACCTGCCCATGAAGGCTGCTGCACCGCCTTTAGAAAGCCCTGCAGGCAAGGGTGGCCTGTGGCTGGTGTCTGGGAACTTGGATCTCAGGGATGTCCCCACCATTCCCTAACTCTCATCAGCGTGGCTCCCTGGGCCTGCGCTGTGTGCGCAAACAATGTGGCTCACGCTGAACAGCGGCTTCCTTCTCTGGGAGTCTGGGATTTGGGTACGTGCGAGGCAGAGGGTGTCTGTAGCCCCCAATAAAAGCCCTGGACACGGCATCTCAAGTGAGCTTCCCAGGTAGATGACACCCCACGTGTTGTCACAATTCAGTGCCAGAGGAATTAAGCATGGTCTGCGTGACTCCCCTGGGAGAGGACTCTTGAGAGCTTGTGCCTGTTTCCTGCAGACTGCCCCTGTGCCGACTCCCTTTGCTGCTTTTCCGTTGTGTCCTTCCGCTGTAATGCATCTCAGCCATGAGTGTAACACTGTGCTGGGTGCTGAACCCTGAACCTGGGAGTGGTCTCAGGAACCCCACACACAACTTCTTTCCATGACCATCCCACTCTGCACTTCTCTTGCTATTCTGAGCTCCTTAAGCAAGTTAGATATATAGTCATGCAAATCTGTCCCATGTTTCTTCAATTAATAGATAATTGGTAATATATGGTGTCTCTCTCCTGTTCATTAATAAGCTTCTACAAAATCAAGGAATCATTTCTTACATGATTTTGATTTGCATTTGTGTGTGTGCCAAATAATGTCTTATTCATAGTAGTTGTTCTAAGTTTCTTTTTAAAAAAAATACAATACAAAATAACAAGATGGATACAATATGTGGTAATTGTAAAAATAAGTTAGAAAATACAGAGAAGCAAAAAAATTAAAATCATCCATGGTTCCTCACCCAGAAATAACTTAACCACTTGATTACATATCCTTTTAGTCCTCTCATTACCCAGAAGTAGGTTTTATGAAAATGATATCATGATTTTTGTTAGTTACCTTTTTCTTAATATATAATGAACATTTGTCCATGCAATTACATATTTATCAATACTGTCATTTAATAGTTACTTAATAATAACTCATTATGTGTCCCAAACTTATGACTCTCAAGTAAAACACCACCTATAGACATGGTTTTGTGTGTGTGTGTATCACAGTATCAACCTACCCAATATTTATAAATAATATGTTAGAATTAGTTTCCAGGATCTATATATTGGGAGACTTCACATAAAAGTCTATATTTTCTGCTTTTCTTTAAATATGGTAACACCACATTCCCATGATGGAAACTGCCCTTTTTAGATGGAGCTTGGTCTCTATTTGCCTCAATCCCCACCGTGCCCTACTGCCTCCCTGAAACTGAGGCTTAGGGTCAGTTGCTATTTATCATGCTTTGGGCTGATTTTCTTTTATTACAATCAGGAGAAAGTACATTTCTGGTACTCACATATCTATCAAAAGCTAGACCTAAAGAAACAAAGAAGGCAGTTTGTTTCAACAAAATGGAAGAGGACATATTTCTGAAGTCCTTAAACTGTGCACCAAGGAACCCCAGTGCACCACAGGGAATCCCAAGAGCACTATAGGATATTTTTAATGATCAAGGAACATACTATTAGGATAGTCATTACTGTCAAGTATTGCTCAAACTACCAGCTTGAGGGAGTTCAAAGTTTCAACCTTAGACCAGGTCACATAGGATATTGTCATATTTTTGCAAAGCTGGGCTTTTATTGGTCACTGTGTTAATACTATTTGGCCATTAAAGAGAAAATTTTACCCTTTGTGACAACATGGATGGACCCGGAGGACATTATGCCAAGTGAAATAAGCCAGCAGAGAAAGATAAATACCATACGATTCCACTCATATGTGGAATCTAATGAACAAACCAAACTAACAAGCGAAACAGAGACAGACTCATGGATGGAGAGCAGATTGACAGCCATAGCGGCAGTGGGGGGTGGGGAGAAGCAGAGGAGGGGTTTAGGGAGTGGAGAGATAGAATAAAAAGGACAAAGGACTCATGGACATGGACAGCAGTGCAGTAATTGCAAGGGTGGGGATTATAAGGGGGACAAATGGTAATGAAAAAATACAATAAAAAATATTTTAAATTTTAAAAAAGAAAATACCATACAAAAATTAATGTAGAACAGGAAATGAGGGTGGAAGTGTCCAATCTGATTCCAAGCTTTGACCAAGGGTACAGTCCCCAACAGGCACATACATCCCATTAATCATTAATTATGATTATTTAAGAATAAAATGTAAATATTATTTTTCTTTCAACATAAGTGTAATATTTTTTCAAACAGCTACTAAATTGTTAGAACACAAATGCTTATTAGTTTATTTGGACCTATATACCTACATGAGGCATTTATTTGGCCTAAGAGTGCTGTAAAAATATTACTGAGGCACAGTTTGGCAACCTTTGGCATGTTCCTTGTGGAACTAAAGATACCAACGCTGACCAGTTTCATTCCTGCCCGACTAGTCTCAACACACATGGCCACTCTGTCCTTACAGCTGGTACCACCTGTATTAGACACATCTAATGCCAGCCCCTATTCCTGAGACATTTAGATTGCTTTTTACTGTTTAATAAACAAAGAGGAGCATCTTCATAGCCAATATTCTCAGGTATTCAAGATTCTGTTCTTAGCATAGGCTCCCAGAAGAATTGTTGATTCAAAGATCAACCAAGCTTTTAAGCTTACAAAAATTATTTCTAGATTGACTTGAGAATTCCCAAGACAGAGAAAACTCCCCTCCACACAAGTAGTACAGAATACATGGGGACTAGATTGAATGGAGGCAAATCACATTGAAGAGAATCAAACCAAACTGAATCTCTAACAGTACTGGGCTAAGCTTTTTCTTTTCTCTACTGGAAGTTGCCTTCACCTCTGATACAGCCTCTGGAAAAAGCAGTCAACCTCACAGGAACAGGAGAGCTCTTGCTATGGAAAGGAAGCCTAAAAAAAAAGGGAGAAGAAGAAGAAAGGAAGGAAGCCAGTAGACAGATTCTTTTACAGAAGAATCTTTTCTGAACCTCAAAAGGCCAGGGCTGAATAGTTAAATCTGTCTTTGATGCCAGACTAATTTCAGATCTACTACTGGCTAGTTGTTGATTTTGGACACATTACTTAAATCTCTGTGTTTTAGTTTTCTCATCTGTATAATGGGAATAACTACTGCGTGAGTTTGTGATAGAGATAAAAATGAGATATTCTTTGCATAGTGCCTGACACATACTAAGCGCTCAATGATAGTCAATTTTATTTGTTCTCTTGGATGTATTTAGATGTCCTCAAAGCAGGATCCACCTGCATTTCCATTCCTTCCTGCAGGCTGGCTGCTCTTGCTACCAGTCAAAGGCATAGGGAAGACACACCAGACCATGCTTGGCCTTCTCAACCCAGCAACTAATTTATATCCTTTCTTGGTCCCTTGGCCTTTTTGAGCCAACCTGAGAAACTGGCACTCTTTAATCTGTTCCTGATTAGGACACGGGTCAGGAGGCCAAGGGTTCCTTCCTGTCCTGAGTAGAGGCAGCTACCTGAGCAACCTGTTCTTAATAGTTACAAAGCCAAGAATATTGCCATCTGAGCAAAGCAAAAGCAGTAAGAAAGGTGTTTGTTGGTTTAAGAAACATGAAGGGTGTTTTCCTGATCTTCAAAGCAATTGGTTCAGAGACCCATTGCTTTGAACATCAGAGGGCCAGATCCCCACCCTGACTATGTCTGCTCAGGGAGAACTTTTCTCAGAGACATTGAAAACCTGACTTTGCATCCTTGACATTCCTCCTGCCTCATGCTCCATGCCCCTTTCCTCTCATCCCCTCCTAGTCTGGCTCATCCTGCAGAAACTCCTCCCCTGATCCCTTGGGTATCTCCGGATAAAGAATAAACTAAGAGGCTCTGGAATAAACTGAGCCAAACCAAGAGAATGCCCACAGACCCCACAGATACTTGAGTCTCACAGCCTATGATGTAACTGATAGAGCTTCTAGTTTGGAACCTAGGAGCTGCATTTGAGTCCCTGTCCTGCCCCTTATAGGGCCTTCTGGTAACAGTCTTGACCCTCAGTTTACTTACCTTTAAAATGGAAATGTTAATGTCTATGGGATGATAAAATGAGATGACCTCCATGAAAGTGCTTCGTAAAATGTACCTACAACTCCGAGGGATTTTAATCAAGAAAAGCACTTGAAGCCCACTGTGCATTGATCAGACCCAGGAAGACTTCTTGTAGAAGAAGGACTTTAGAGAACAAAGGGATACATCGTAGATGGGTAATGAGAAGGTCTAGGTGGGTCAGAAGGCCCTGGATTAGGGGGAAAAGCAAAAGGATTGCTCTAGAGGAGACAGAGGAGGGGAAGACCGAAAGGTGGACAGAGTACAATAGGATCCAAAAAAGACTTTCTAGCCTAGAAGTTGGAGTCATTTTTAACTAATTAATTCTTCAAGATATTATTAGTGAGAGCCTTCTAAGGGTTAGGCTGCTGCCCCTGATTCCAGGTGTTAGGGAACTCTCTAACCCATCCATGGCAGGCAGGATCACCAAAGTCAGAACGAGAGAATGATCCAAGACAGCAGTGGATATAGGGACAAGTGTCCAGTGGGAGCTCTCAAGGAGGAGAAAGCAGGGCTGACATGTGCTGTCATCCTGGGCTCCAGGCTGAGGATGGGGGTGGGAAGTTGGGCTTTGTGGCTGCCAGAAGCCCTGTGCCCTCACCACCACCACATTAGCTTTTCCCAATAGCATATGAACAAGATTTCCTTTGGTGAAGGACAAGATCCTGAGGGAAATGACCAGAGGAAAAATAATGTTTGATCAGGAGAGAGCAGTGGTAGAGGAAGCAGGTAAAACAAACCTAAACTTTAGAGCTACATGGCGTCAGTTCACCCTCAATTCAGAGCCCTCATTGTACCCAAGCTGAGGCTTAGCTGGATGATGTCACTTAACCTAGAAGTGAAAAGCAGGTCTTCAGCCTCATCATCTAGTGATCTTTCCACTCTTTGAATGAAGGTGGCTTACATGGAGTCAAAGCATAGGATCCTAGACACAGGCCTGGAGGGCATGGTGGGGCATCTGTAGTGGGTATTGCAAAGGCCCTGTGTACCTAGACAGTAAAAAGGGACCCCAGAGAATGGAGAGAGCAGCACTGTTGAGCATCTCATAATAATACCAAAGGTTGGCTTCTCCCCCATTTTCCTTCCCATGCTACCAATTCTCTCTGCTGAATGCCAGGATTTGGGATGTGCATTATGTAGGCAATAGGGTGTGGGTGAAAGTCAAGTTCCCACAGCTGAAAATGTGACCACAAGGGGCTCCTTCACCTTCTGTTGATCAGAGTAATTAAAGAAACAAGAGCTTGTCTTCTGGTTCACCCATGCTCTGCCCCCAATGGATACCTAGAGCCAATAAACTTGAATGTCTCCAACGAAAGGCGAAGATCTGCTGGACTCATAATTTATGCAAACAACTGAGAATCAGCTGTGCTACAAGCACTGCAGGGCCTGAGCCAGCCGAGCTGCGGGAAGCATTTGGGGAAAAGGCTGAAGCAGCTGCCTTCCCAAATCCCACACACCACCTCTGTGCGGCCTCGCCTCTGCTTTCCCCAGACAGGAGACAGCTTGTTCCGGAGACACTTGTGAACATGAAAAGGGAGAGGGAGGGAAGCAGAGGGGAAGAAATCTATTCTACCTCACAGCTTTCCATCTATACCCCAGTGGAGCGTGGGTAATTTGTTATGCCTAATGAGCAAGAGTCTCCTTATGTGGAGGCAAAAACGCCAGTGGGATGACAAGGCAAGTTGCTATGGGAGACCAAGGGGCCCCACCGAAGTTTGTACTGCCTGGAGAGGGAGCTTTCACGGAGGAAGGAGCAGCTGTCTCCTTCCGTCTGGGGACTCTGCCCTTGCATTTGGGCTGAGTTTTCTGTGTTTTGAGGCTCTTTTACATCTATTGTTATAGTTGAGCTTTATAGCCACCCAATGTAGTAGATGGGTCTGGTGTTATTTTTCCTGTTCTTTAGGTGAAAAGACTGAGGCTCAGAGGAATTAAAGAAACTGTCCAAAGCCATGAAACTAGGAGATGGATATATATCCAGGTTCCTAGTTTCCAAATGTTATCCTATGTATGTCTTGTTTGTTAAAAGGGACTGAGGTCGATCTGGGGAGCTTGAGGGGTATCAACTATACCAAACCCTGTCTAGAAAGATGGAAATGGACAGTGTAAGACAAATCAAGACTCACTTCTTAGAAGAGAACACACCTGTAGACCTCATCACTAAAGAGAAGTTTAGATGATTGCACACACTGTGATTGGAACAAATGACTGAGGAAACCTGGGTAGGAGTCTTGAGCCAAGCAGGGTAGAGCTTGTACCTTGACCCTCCTGCCTTTCCAGGCCCACCCCTCGGCACCACCCACTCAGAACCACAGCTGCCCCTGAACCCACCAGACTCTTCCCACTGCCATGCCTTTGTGCATCCTCTTCCTGAAACTTCAAGTTCAAATGTGAAAATTCTTAAATCTCATAATAAGTTTATGTCTCCCTCCTCTGAAATCACATTAAAATGCTAACGTGCCCCTCCATCTATCTCTTCCACTAGACTGTGAGCTCTTTGAAGGAAGAATCTATGATTTACCCATCACGCAACCCCCAGTACCTGCCAAGGGGGTTAACACTTACTAGGATCCTAGTAGATGCTTACTAATTGATGGTTCCATCACCAAACCCATCTTAATTTAAATCAAAATCATTCACTGAGAATCTTCTTGAGCTGGTCATTATGTGGACAATGGGATGTGAGTGAGTTAACTGTTCACACACTCTATCAAAGGTGGAGGCCTTTTGCAAAGTGGAAAGAATGTTTGTACTTTGGACATTGATTTTGGACATCATAATTAACATTATAGGAGTTTGAGTGTGGTGACAACCTGAGCTGTTTAAGGAAGGATCTGAGGGGCCTCGAAAGAAGGAAAGGAGTTACAAGACATTCCAAGATTTTAGTGAGGGCCCTCCGGGCTGGGCTCTGTAGCAGCTATAAGATTAACACGAGGCACAGTCCCAGTTGTCACAGAGCTGAGAGGTCCAAAGCCAACACAGCTGAGGCAAATAGAAGAAATGAAGGACTGTGTGCTAAGGAGCTGTGCATTTCTACCCCAGAGATTTCAGAAAAGCAAGAGCTAGAGTAATTAAGGCAGCTTCATGGAGGAGGTGACATGAGCTGGAATTTTTATTATATTTAGATTCAGAAAGGCACACATTCCTGGAATAAGGAACAATCATGTGTCTAGAACCAATAACTAATCAATATGGCTTAAAGCAATCAATGAATAGCTGTAAATCTATCCTCCACCCTCAGACAGTTTCCACTATAGGCAGAAAAGACCTGAAGACGTGATACCTTTCTTTGCACCAAGACACTAATTTTTTCTTAAATATGGAGAATTAAAAAAGAAGAACTCCAGATGGATTTTTAAACACAGTGGGGAATTGGGCGGTGTGATGGCAGATGGCTATTTCAGCTGCACACGGGTAAAAATAATTTCAACTCCCCAATACCCAAGACTGCTCTGAACTTGTGAAAAAACCTCTGAAGGAGAAGCAGCAGTGTGATGCTCGAAGCACAGAGCTGCAGCAGATGGGGTCTGAAGGCTCGGGGCTCATGGAGAAAAGACCTACCACTGTTGGAGCAACCATGCCCAGACCACTTGAGGGAGGCCCCTTCTCACCAGGTTCATCAGGGCTGAGTCTCAATTTTAGCCCAGGCCGAGGAAAGTGCCCTGGCTTTTCCTCCTCTACATTGAGAGACAGGGGAGTGAAGATGAGTCCATTTGAGGGTTATGTGTGGAGGCTGTGAGTTGAAGACATCAGGGAAGCAGAAAATATCCAGAAGGGGATAGCAGTGAGTGTGTGCTGGTGGGAGGTTAGGTGACTCGAACGGGGGCAGGTTGATGACTGTCGAAGTTGACACTTCTGGGTGGCTGGTGGCTGCAGATGTGTCCAGACTGGCTTTACTGTGGCAGGCTGAGTTTTCTCACATTTACCGTCATCTATACTATACCCTAGAGATGGAAGAGGGAGGGGACCTAAGTGGAAGCTCACCTTTTCCATCTGACTGCCACCTTGTGGAACACTGGTCTTTCGTCACACTCCACTCTATGGGCTACCAGAATAAGCTGACCACAGGAGTGAGAGAGACAGCCAGGCCACCAGCAACATGAAGAACTGGGCATCCAAAAGGTCTGGTGCCAGAGAGCAGACAAAGATGAGTAGGCAAGGACTGAGGGGGCATGTGTCTACATCCCCTAGGAAATTGAATTCCAGAGAAATACTCTAGAACAGGAGTGGTTAACAGGAGCTGCCGGCTAGTTGGTCCCTGGTCCCTGGCCCAGGAGATCAAAGTCACAGGCAAAAGACCCTGAGTGAGCTCTGACCCACGCAGGGACAGTGCTCACTGCCTTGCCCAATAGGTGCTGGCATCTAGGGACCACAGCCATTCACAAGGTCACTGTGGTTTCCTGGGCAGTATGGATTTGGCTGGGCAGCATTCTTGGTCTGTATTAGCTAGAGCAGGACATAAGTTGCAGCAATACAATAGGGAACATAAGGAACATGGTGACATCAGGGGAAACTGAGTCCTTAAAAGGCATCTTTTTACTTATGCCCCATCCAGATTGGCCTCCCCATTTTAAGGTGGCAGGATGAAGAGGGTAGGGCCATAGGTTTGCATACAACGGATTGTCAGTGACACACACAACAGGAAGGTCTCTCCAAATGAATTCAAGGGGCCTCAGTGTCAGGACCAACCCCAAGGAGAAGCAAGTGACAGAATCTAGTTTCAGATCAGGCCTATAGACTGACTGGGGCTCAGAGCCCAATTCCAGCATAAGAACAGTGAAAGTGTGCCTTTCTTCACACGTTAGACCATTCAGGGCGAGGCAGAGAAACACTGCTGATGGGTACTTTTGATTTATTGTTCCCAAAAGAGACTCAAATGTCTCAGGGTATTTCCATGTGGTGGCAGAAAGGATGCCAGGGACCTGAGGTGCAGGTTAGTGCCCACAAAGCCAACTCTCAGATGGCCAGGTCCTGTGTCCAGCTCATCCTCATCCACCACCTCCCTTCTGTTCTTCTTGACTTGCTCTTATCACCCTTGTCTGTCATGTCTACATGGACCTAACTCCTTCAAGAAGGTCCATGTGGCCCACTCTGTCCCTTCTCAACATCATGTCTTCATTCTGTCCCCACAGCAACCACAGACACTTTCCCAATGGTGCCTTCTCTCCTTGATTTCCCTGTTCGGTCAGAATCAGCCACCAACAGGAGGCAGAGCCTTCTACCCCCAAATGGCAGCTAAGGGGATTATTGTGGACAGAGGAGGCCATCGGGTGAGTGCAGAGAAACTCTTAGTAATGTGGGTAGTCGGGTCAGCTGCCTCCTAAAACCAAGAATGGGCAGCAGTGACACCGTCAACATAGGAAGTCAGGAGAAGAAGGAGCAGAGCGGGCTGGGGCCTCCAGGCAGGCTCTGCGAGGGAAGCAGGGCCTCAGTGACCTGTACATAAAGGAGGCGGAGCCTTCAGACAAATGAGGGAAAGGGACCACCATCACAGATAGGGAATTCAGATTTTTTCAGGGGCCCCTGAGATTGTAGTGAGTATTATTGCATAGTATTTTTCTCAGGGTTTGGAATTAATTTGTATCTCATATCCATTTTCATCATAGAATCCAACACTTAGATTTTGAGATTCTCTAGACAAATCTCTTCATCTCATAGAGTTAAAAATAAGACCCAGTGAAGTAAAATAATATATTAGCCATAGATGTGTGACCTGTAGTGGGCCCCAGTACTGGGCCCTCATCCACGTATGACCTTTATCATTAGGCCAGCCCTTCCTAGGGCTTCAGAGATGCAACAGACAGAGGAGAGTGAAACAGACCCAAAAGCTCCATGCAACTCCATCAGCTCGCAAAGTCAAGGGGCACCCACTCCACGCCAGAGATGAGGTAACTGATTCCCAGCATCCTCACCACAAAAAGAGGGAGTAGTGCTGGACTCTCTGGTCCCCTGGTGCCTCTCCTCCCTGCCTGTGTGTGGCCTTCCCTCTTCCCTCCTCCTTTCTTAGGCCCCCAGTGCCCATCACACACTCTGGACACCCCCACGGACACCCCAGACAAAGATGCTGTTCTCAAGGAGCTGGTATTCCAGTGGGGAGACACAGACAAACACAAATCAACATGAAGTCAGGTGGTATCGGGTACTATGGGGAAAATAAAGCAGGGAAGAGGGGTCAGGAGTGGTGGGTGTGGCTGGTGGCTATGTTAGACAACGTGGGGAGGGAAGACAGCTCAGATGAGTAGACAAGTGAGCAGCAACGTGGAAGGGGAAAGACCAGTCACCAGAACACCTGGGACAGGCGATTACCAGCAGAAGGTAGCAGCAAATGCAAAAGATGTGAGGAGGTAGTTTGTCCAGCATGTTTGAGAAGTGGCTAGGGGCTGAGGGAAAATGAGCAAAGGGGAGAGTAAAAGCAGGAGGCCAGGGCAAGGAGTTGGCTTTGACTCAGAGCAAGATGGCAGCCATGAGAGGATGTAAGCCTACAAGGACCTGATATCCCAAAAGGACCACCCTGCAGTGTTGCGAGAGGGTCATGAAGCTGGGAGAAGCGTGCTCGGGCTATGGTGGAACTGAGGTGAGAGGTGCTGATCAGTAGACCAAGGGCTCCCAAACGTAACCTCTCAGCGTGATAACAGTGACTATTATAGTGCCTGTTGATCGGGCCAACATTAGAAGTCCATATTATTAAATGAACCCACAATGTTCACATTGCAACAGCATGGACATACTTTTGAAAAACAGCTGTACATGGATGCATGCAAGCTGCATTATTTACCAGGTCTACAGACTGCACTTTCATGAGTAGGTGATTTTCAGACCCCACCCCTGTTTCATGACCCCAAAACAGGCCACTGAAACTTTACTTCCATCATCTCTCCCATTACATTGACCAGCCTAAGCCCTCTTTCCTCAGGCCTCTCTGCTACAAGGGTCTATAAGCTTATGCGGGCTAGGGTATCAACGATGATAACTGAGCAAGGATTCGTACGTTGGAATTGATCCCTACCTGGGATTCAAAAGATCCAAGAACAGCCCAGAATTGTAGGTGAAATGTGTGTGAGTGTATGCAATAGGAGGTCAACTTTCATTAGCTTCTCCAGGGGCCTTTACTAAGAACAAGAAGGTAAGACCCACAAGTTTAATGAGTTATTCCTCCCAGATACTACATATGCTTTTACAAGGACTTTCAGTGCTTGACCCCAAACAGCGAACACCAGATGGGGGCGGGGGAGGGGAAAGGACAGACATTTTGAATCCATCAGTCTTCATGTCACCCCGAGCGGAAAGACCCACACTATCTATAGGTAAACACATAACTTCTCGGATTCCAGAAAGACAACTTTCTTTCTCTCCTAGCATCAGTCTTGGGCCCTGCCTCTGATACGCTCATTAAAAATTTGTGGCATGAAAAAGAAAAAGCCATACAAGGGCTCCCATCCGAGAAACAACAGAAGGGTAAGGTCATTCCAGTGGAACACACATATTGGGAGCAATAAATAAATAAATAATCCAAAGCTTATATGCTACCTTTGGGTAAATCACGCTTGATTTGAAGGTCAAGAGCATTACAATGCCCCGCTTCACCGAGGTGCGTGAAGGCTGAGGCTTGTGGTCTGGTAGAAGAATTTGCAGGGTGTAATTATGCACCCCTTCAACATCCCACCGCCTTGCACATGATGTGAAACAATGTGTCACAGTCCCGAACAGTCAAAGCAGTAATTTACAAGAGTCAGCAATTCCACAGGGCAGGTAGGCCATATTTCAAAATGGGAAAGGGAGTTGGGGGGACGAAGGAGGGAGACCTAGCCGATCAATTTACAAAGATCCTGTTTCTCTGCCACTCTGTTGACCTTTCAGGCAAGACCTAATGCCAATTAGCTCAGTTATAAAGTCCATAACTCTTGTGGGGCAGGCCGTGTGTAGCACATGATCATTTTACAACGTTTGCCCTAATTTGCAGCCCCCAAACATGGACTCCTGGGGCTGTGAGGTGGGGGCAGGGGAGTCTGTTGGCAAGCGGAGGGAGCAGCTGGAAGGGATCACAGAGCACAATTACTGTCTGCGCATGGCCACATCTGGAAAACAGCTCCGTGCTGGCTTTAAAACAGTATTAATGAAGAATGGAACCTTGTGCTGGGAAGGACGGGGTTGGGGGGGAGGGGGGTGATGGGAGGAAATAAGCGGGGGGCACCCTTCTGCCCAACTTGGTGGGGATGAAAAGACAACAAAGAAAACAGCCGGCAGGGTATGAGACCAAATCCAGGGAGAGGAGGGTGTTGACAAGAGCGAGGCGGCAGAGCGATGCCGTGCATCTAGGAGAGGTCTCTAAGCCTCTTCCTTTTGCCGCGTTCAAAGCTGGGCGCCCGTGCCAGACTGGACCATTTTGCAGTGATGGGGCTGACATTTGTCCGTAGTGTGAGATTTTAGTGATAACTGGAAGACTCCCAACTCAAGAAACAGACCCCAGCAGTACCTAAATTCTACCCCTACACATTCAGTCCTTCAGTGGAGGGGTCCCTTCTCCTGAGATGGATCTAAAAGTGCGATGCACCTGCTGCCTTTAGGATACCAGGCACGTAGTAGTTGCCCCATAACTAGCTGTTGGCTAGGGTTGAATCGAATGAGCTGAATAGGTCATTTTGTGACTATGACCACATTGACTTCTAACTTTGATTTCTCAGCTGTGAGTGTGATGCTAGACCCACGATTCTAAATTGTGAGGGCAGAGGCAGAGGGTGGCATTTCTTTCCAAGGGGCTGCATCCAGTTGCATGGGGAGGGGACAGGTAGAGTCCCCTGTCCCCAGGGACCCCCAGGACAAGAATATTCAATAGTATAACATAGTTTTATATTTGGAAAACCAAAGGGTCTGCCCCTAATACAAAACGCTTCCCTAACACAACCTACAGAAAGAAACGCTCCACAGAATCTTCCTGGCTGGTGAGGATTCATAAACTGACCTTAGAATTTAGAATGGGCACTTCCTATCCCATCAAAAACCAAAGCATGTCTAGATCTCTGAGGGAAGGAGGGGGACTTATTTTATTATGCATAAAAAAAAAAGCTGAGGCTGAGAAGCCCTGAGTGAATGGATATGAGGCCTCCAGCTCTAGCATTCTCCATTTAGCAGTTGAATGTTTTTTTCCCGTCAAGACAGAGCAGCTGCTCAGGTTCCCAAGGCCTAGGTACCCTTCAAGGGACAGGAAGGACAAACTGCAAAGAAAACAGGGAGTCACAAAGGTGTAAATAAACTTCTCCCCCTCACTCTGTGCCCAATTCTCTGCCCGCCTGACACTGTGTCTTTGGCATTGCTTAGGGGTGTGGAGGCACTGCCCACCCGAGCCAATGTTTTTAGTGTTTACCCAAACACTGTGGAAGAAACCTCACCCACCCCCACCCCTGAGGCAGGGCGCCCTTCATCCTGGTTTAGACACCTCCTCTAGAGCACAGAAACTAAGCCCTTCAAGCAGACCTGAATTCAAGTCCTACCTCGGCCATCTACCCACTAAGTGACCTTGGGCAATTTGTGTAGTCTTTCTGTCCCAGTGTCCTTTTCTGCAAAACAAAGATAGTAGTACTCACCTCATGGCATTATCATGAGGATTCGATGAGATAATATATATTGCTATGATTTCCCGGCTGCTTGGAATTCTAAGTTTCTATTTTTGCAACACAATTTACATTTATTTACATTCGACCTTCTACGTAACCTGTGTAGCGCCAGATTCTGGATGGGCTGAGTACGCATGCCAAAAGCGATGCTTACTTTCTGCTAAGAATCGAGCCCTCACATGAAGCACCCACAGCAGAGATGTTTGCGTCACCTTCCCTCTCCTGATAGCACAACACTTCTACATGATGTTGCCAAAATGAAATATAAAAAGTTTCTGCATATGAGAATTCTTTAGAATACACTTACCGGAAAAAAGCATTTCCCACATGTTCCAAATAAGCTCAAACCTAAGTACAGCTAGCTTTCTGCTGCAATTCAATAGAGCATCATGCCGCACACATGGTAAATACTCGGGATGCAAGGGATGGGGATAGGCAATGCTGGTACAGGCAGTAAGTCTGCCTGTAGTATAGTCCTCACATGTTAGGAAACCAGTATCCTCTAAATTCTTGGTTTTGCCCCCATGGAAGCACTACCCGCAGAGCTGAAGCCCTCACCTGGTGACCAATCATCGAAAATCCAACAACTGCTATTCTGTACTGTCCACCCCTCTCACCCCTGTCATTTTCCCCACGCTTCTCACTTTTCTTCCCTAACAGTTTCTGTAGTGCATTCCTTTTGACCCTGCCACCCTGGTCTGGATGCTCTTTGCCAATGCCTGTCTTAAAAGGGGGTTCATGGTCAGCCCAGGCTGCTGAGCCCCATGAATGTGTCTAAGTCTGCATTTATTTTCCCACCAGCCCTCTCGCATTTCAGCGTTGCAGGCTCGGGTACTGTGGCTCCATGTTCCTGAATGAACTTCCTAAAGAAAGGCATTTGGAAACAGCCTGGGGCAGTGGGGTTTGACTCCACTTTCCTCTCACCCTCCAAAAATGTATCCCCAGCACTGCTTCTTTCAGGGTCCCAGTTCTCAGCATCTCTGGTCTTAGGTTACAGCCACAGGAAGTTCT
>PVKM010011064.1:0-33903 GCA_004027735.1 Carollia perspicillata
TTTTTTTTTTTTTTTTAATTCTCATCTGAGGATTTAAGAGAGAGAGGAAGGAAGAGGAACATCAATTGGCTGCCTCCCATATGCGCCCCAACTAAGGCTCGAACCTGCGACCTAGGTATGTGCCCTGACTGGGAATGGAACCTGCAAGCCTTTGGTGTATGGGACGATGCTCCAGAAAAATGAGCTACCCAGCAGGGTGGTTTTTATATTCTTAAATGGTTAAAAATAATCAAAAGCTCCCTGGCTGGTGTGGCTCAGTGGATGGAATGCTGTCCTATGAACCAAAGGGTCACCAGTTCGATTCCCAGTCAGGGCACATGCCTGGGTTGTAGGCCAGGTCCCCAGTGGGGGGCGCTTGAGAGGCAGTCACACACTGATGTTTCTCTCCCTCTCTTTCTCCCTCCCTTCCCCTCTCTCTAAAACTAAATAAATAAAATCTTTTAAAAAATCAAAAGAATGTTAGTTCACGACACATGAAAATTATAGAAAATACAAAATTCAGTGCCCACTAATAAAGTTCTGTTGCCACATAGCCACGCCCATTGGTTTACCTACTGCTTGTGGCCACTTTTCTGTTACACACACGGAACTGAGCAGATGTGACAGACTGGCCTGTAAGGCCAGAAATATTTGGACTTCGGCCCCTTACAGAGAAAGACAGCAGATCTGAGCCCCAGAGCCTTCCAGAATAACCATTTCAGGAAATGGCATTCCAAGCAGAGACCAGCATGTGCAAGAGCCTAAAGTGTGAGGGAATCACGTCCGCTGGACGCCCACCTGAGCTAATTTGCTCCTCGGGACAGCTGTTGTCAACCCCTTCCCCAGAGCAGGAAACTGAGGTTCAGAGAGCGGAATGGTCTGCCTTCGTCTGCCCAGCAAGCAGGTATTAAATATGGATGTGAATTCATCTCAGTGATTCCAAATCCCGAACAACCCCCCAGCCTACGCCCCCACTCACCTCCAAACTCCCCCTCTCCGATCTGTGCTCCCAAGGTCAAATACTGCAGGTTCAGTAACCAGCCAGCTGTGAGGTGAAGACCTGGTCAGAGGGGTAGGTAACAGGCTTTCCCAGCCCCTCCCATCCAGGGCGCCACCTGGAGAGACCAGGTGGTGTCTCCCACAGCACCCAGCTGCGGGCACACGGTGGCCACTGTTCCCAGCCATGGTCCAAGGGCATGTCTGAGGCACCCCGCTCCTGGCACTGGTGGTCATCTGGTCGAAGGCAACACAGCCTACCCTTCAGGGCTGCCCGTCTCTTCTGCCTAGAGACTGTGTCCCTCCAATACCCTGAGGGCTCCTCCTTTTACAGTGCTTTACCTCTGGCCTCCCAGGGACACACACACAGAAAAAAAAAATACAACAGACATAGAGACCAGTAAAGCTTCTGGAATCTTGAGAAAATTTCCAGTGCTCTACGTCATAATCTGCTCTGGCCTTTCTGACCTCTTGTCTCAAGCAGGCCAGTGTTCTCCCCCACCCTTCCCCTCTAGCAGCTTCCGTAGGCCTCCCTATCTAAATCAGGAGCCCTTAGGCACAGTCAGGCAAGGTGACACCGGCCTCCACCCAGGTGCCATCCCCAAGGTGTCCAGGTTTTCCCAGGACAGACATGCTTCCAAGGAGACAGCCAGAATCATCAGGTTCAAAAGACTGGGGGGTGGCTATGGCTGGGGAACCTTGGCTTCAGGACTTCGGTATTGATGATTTCACTACAAGGAGGCTGGAAAAGCCTTTCAGGTGAAAGGAACAGCAGGCACAATAGACTGGAAACATGAGAGGAAATGAGTCACAACCAGGGGGACTGGTGAATGGAGGAGGGGCCATGTAGATGAGGCAGGAAAGAAGCTCTCGGCCACAAGGGGAAGTTCTGGAAGGCAGCAGAGCTGCAGGGTCTCTCTTCTTAATGCAGGGTAGCAATGAGGGGGGCTTTCAGATAGCAGGTTGCCTCTGAGGCCAGAGGAGCAGGAGGAAGGGGAACTGCGCCCCTGGAAGGAGATGGTCTGATGGGAGGGTCTGAGACCAGGCTGGAAGGTGGCGTGAAGGGGATGTGGGAGGGTGGGTGGGTCGAGGTTTGGCCAGGTTTCCAGCTCAGGTGACAGGGCAGATGGAGGGGACAAGGGAGAAGCAGCTGGGTGGGAACCTGCTCAATTTTTGGCTGACTGGTGTCTATGGGTGCCCCCTGTCTGACCCAGGGGCAGCCCAGGCCTTCCACCACAGTGCCAGGCACAGGGCCAGGCGCAGGTGCTGTGGCCTCGGCCATGTGCCAAGCCCTGGGGCGCTCCCTCCCCAGGTGGGGCGAATGTGGGCAGAGAGGGCGCAGACTCCTACCCTTGGCCAGCTCCTCCTCTGCCGATTTGGTCCCCTGCTTCCTCTTGGGTTTCCCGAGTTTCGTGCAGATGGCCCCCTTGTCCTTGCTGTAATGCTGCAGGGTAGGGTGGGCAGAGGTGGCTACGAGTCAGACCCTTTTAAGCAGGGGCACCCTCGCACCTTGTCCCTTCCTGGGGGTGGGCTCTGGATGAGGTGGGCATGAGCTCGTAAGGAGAGGGGTTTGGTTCCCAAAGGATGTGTTGGGCTGGCTTCCATGAGAATGGGGAAAGATGGGGGCAATCTCTGCATTGCTGTCAACTTGGAGGTCCCTGGAGGAGCCACCCAGTCCTTGGCTCCCACCAGCTCTGTGGTGGCTGGTCCTTGGGGACCAGCTCCTCCTCCTCATTGGGGAGCCTGTGGCTCTGTGGGTCCCTATGTCATTACAGCTGGGATGGGGTGGGGCTTGGGGGACATGCGGCTCAGGGGTCCAGGGTCCAGGTGCACCTCCACCATATCCATGAGGTTGCAAAAGCAGATGGCCTCATCTATGGTCAGGTGGCCGTCGCGGTGCAGCACGCGGTAGTGGAACACTTCTTGCAGGAAGCTCACGCACAGCACGTAGTCACCAGGATGCCGAACTGACTCGCGCACCAGGAACAGCCCATCCTCTGGCGGCTGCAGCAGCTGCACCGCTTCGTGGCCTGAGATCTTCCCATGGAACCACCTGCAGTGGCAGCAAGGCGGGTTGGGCCCAGCTGGCCAAGCTCTCCTGAACCCCCATCCCAGGGCTCACCCCACAACTCACGGCATGAGGCTGAGTTTGGAGTCAGCTGAGAGGGCTTCGCGTTCCCGAAGCGCGCCAGCTGCCAGCAGCCCCTCCTGCCCACTGGCATGGTGCTTGGCTCGATACCAGCTCTTGCTCTGCCAGGGAGGGAGCCAGGGGTCAGTATGGGGGGGGTTATTCCTGGCAAAGTCCCATCCCCAAACACACCCAGGCCCTCAGGTCACAGCTCACCTCACAAGCCTCCAGGATGGTGACCACGTCGCCCTTGTGGAAGGCCAGCTCTCCGGGCTTTGGGCGTGTGTGCTCACACTTGGTGATGCATTGGGTGCCTGGGGCCCAGCGCCTCTGGGTGGGAGGCATGGGGGAGAGGGCCAAAGGAGGCATGAAGGAGGTGCCCTCCCCCAGAGAGAGACTGGACTGAGACACTGGACTGAGACAGAAGACACAAGAAGGGGAGAAGAGGAGAGAAGACAAGGAAGGGAGCAGCCAGCAGGGATACATTAGTCACAGACAGAGCGCACGCGGAACAGGTCAGGAGAAAAAGGTGAAAGAGACACAGCACCAAGTGACAGAGAAAGACTGGAAGACACCAGCTAAAGGGGACCTGGGTCGGTCCCCAGGTCCTGTGGATGTGGACTGAGCTGAGGAAGGGCCAAGGACCCAGGAACCCAGGCTGGGGGTACTCACTGTGGGCATCCTGGCTGGCTGGGCAGGGGTACCAGGCGTGGAGGATGCGAAGGCTCACCTGGGGAGGGGGCAGAGGCCAGCTGGAGAGCACAGATTCAAGCCAGGCCAGAGCTCTGGGGGCCATCGCTACCACTACCAGCCCAGCCGGGCAGAGGCAACAGTCAGGGGCATCCCCAGGGGGAGTCCCAGACACTGGTTCTCCAAGCCCTTTGGGAAGGTGGCCTTTCACCGGGGGAGTTCCTTCAAAGCCATGAAACATCAGTGAGGAAACCACGGAGCCAGCCCCATCATTGTTCCCAAAGGGAAACTGAGGACAGAAATGGACACAGAGCAAGTGGCCACAGGCTGGGGAGGAGGGGGAAGCCTGGCCCAGGCCCCAGTAGCCCACATGGCGCATAGGGAGCTTGGTGCCACCTAATCGAGCCTTGTTCTTCCTCTTTTTTGGTGAGTAGGCAGGAGCAGGATGAATACAGAATGACTCAAGGTCATTCCCAAGAAACTCTGACCCTACAGGGGGACGGTGCCACCCTGCTGTGCTCATCTGGCTGGCTGGCTGAATCTTTCCAATGCCCTCACCCCACCCCACCCCACCAGAGGACAGACACACAAGTCCCCCACTGCTGCTTGGGTGGGAACTTTTTCACCCCCGGCCTCCCCCATTGACCCCTCCACAGGTGGCTGGGCAGTGGGACCTGTTCCGGGGTAAGTCTCTGCCCCTTCAGAGTGCGCCCTCATAAATTCCCAGCCCTACATGTACTCACACGCATACTGATCCATGTACACACGAGCACACAGAGAAACACATGGGGCTTGGACACAGGTGGACACAGGTACCCACAGGCACGCAGGTATGCAAGCAAAGGCACGTCCCCCTAGAGACAGGTGTGCACACGTGTCTACAAGTGTGTACACACACACACAGATGCTCAGACATCTGGAAACGTATCTGTCCGCCCCCTTCCCAACACATACAGAACCACATTGAACACCTGGGCGCCATACGCTGGGCCACCCGGACACGAAGAGCTACACGCAGGGCCGCGCACACGCATCTCGGTCACACGCGCACATCCCTCCACGTGTACGCGCGGGTACACACACCCAGGCACTCGCAGACGTGCGCACCTCCCACCCAGGAAAATACCCCCCACCCGCGCCTGAAAGCCTCTAACCGTCCCCACCCCAGCCTCGTACCCGCCGCCACGCGCCCCAGACGCGTATACTTGTGTGCACACCAGCTCCTCTCACGCACGCCTGAGCCTCCCCGGAGCCCTCCGGTTCTCAACGCTCCGCGGTCTCTCCCCACATCCCCGCTGCCCGCTCACCTGCTCAGGGGGCGTCTCCGGGCCGCGCTCCGCACCTGCCCCCAGGAGGGCCCCCGCGCGCTGGCTGCGCACCCCGAGGCGGCCCTGGCTGCACAACTTGGAACAAGTTCCTCCGTTTCCTCATTTTGGGCGGGGGGGGAGGTGGTTTGGGGTGGGGGGAGCAGGAGACGCCGCGGCCTGAAGGGCCTCGCGGGTCCTAGCGCCGGTCGCACTGCGGTCTGCTCTGCGCGCCGCCGCCAGCCCCTCCCCGCCCCGCCTCCGCGGTTCCTGGCCCTCCCCTGTAGCCCGGGTGAGGAACTGGAGGTTCTCAGGGGTTTCTTGTCGCTTCCTGGCCTGGAGCCCCGGGGCGAGCACACCCCCCACCCCGCCCATCCCAGGAGGCAGAGGCCTTGGGGCATGGAGCAGGTGCCGCAGCATGCGAGGAAAGGGGGGTGCGTGAGTGAGCTGCCTGTCGTGGAAGTAAGCAAGCCGCAGAGCCCAGACGACACAGTGGACTCTCTGATTCCGCAATCCAACGCCCTCGTTCAGCTTCCCTGCCGACGGGGACTCTAACTAATCACCTGTTGCTGTAGAGGGCTGTTGGTGCCCGGTGCAGAGAAAGCACCCCCAAAATGTTCACCGCTATGTCAGTATCATCATCGTTAAGGGAAAACTGGGGCTCCAGGAAAAAATCATGTGGAACTGGAGGTCTCCAGGTGGAGGAGCCTTCTGTTGGAAAATAAAGGTGGGGCCTGACCCAGGGTCAACCCAGCTGTGCCCGAGGCAGAACCACCCCTCGCTTGGTCTCCCTTTCCTCCGCTGTAGGGCCAGGCAGCACTGTCCTCCCTCTCAGAGGACAGCTGGATGACCCCTGGATGGCCAGGGCACTGGGCACCAGCCCCTAGCCCTAGCCCCAGCCCCAGGAAAGAATCATGTGGAACCGGAGGTCTCCACCTGAGACCTCCATGGCCTCCCTTACTGATCCTTCTAATGTAGGGATCCATTTGGTCAACGAGGAAGCTGACCTGGGGAGGGTAATGAACCAAGATGCCCAGACAGGTCCTGTATTGACCTTCTGCTTCCCCAAAAGGTTTAGGGGCTATGCTTCCAAAGCACCATGGGATTTCAGGGAACAGTGGCCCAGTTCTTAGAATCACAGAATATCCATATTGTGGAATATGATACGACAAAAACTAGGAAACCGTGCATTCAGGTGATGAAATCCACAGCTGCTGAAAACCACCAGGGTGGGGCACAGTGCAAAAGGCATGATCTCATTTTTGTTATATAGGAGAGAAGGAGAGAGTAAATTGGTGGGGAAAGTTCCAGAAGGGAGCCCTCCAACTGGCAGCAAGGTTGTCCCCAGCAAGGGAGGTGGACGGGGGGAGAGGGGGGGAGAGTACCCCTTTCCTGCCTGGCAGTGTGATTTTTCATGGTGGTAGTGTGTGCACAGAGGGTCCTCTGGGGACGTTCCTGCTGAGCAAGGGCCCCCTGTGCCCCACAGACCCCCCTGAGAGTCCCAGGAGTCTCAGAACAGCTCCTCCAGGGACCTGTGGGACAGGCCCCCACCCCCAGTCCCCAGCATGGGGCTGGGATTCTGCAGCTGCCATTCCATCAGGTGACGAAGGCCCACCATACATGGCAAACCATGTTTGCTTGCCAGAAATAGGAATTCGGCCTGAAGATGGCCAAAGTGGAAACCCACAGCGTTGTTAGGTTCTCACCAGAGACTGCCGTGGCTTCAGCCCTGACAGGAGCTGACATCTAAGAATTTAAGATGCCATGGCACCCGGGGAGACTCTCTTGGATGCAGTCAGAGAGAACAGGAAGACGGGGCTGGCTTTCTCCCTCTGTGAATGGGTACTTAGTGTTTGAGTAAACCTATATCCTGCCCGGGGCCTTCGGGGGTCCTTGTCCCATGATCAGAGGAAGCAAAGGTGTTGAGACAGGGAAAGGACAGACTTAAGGAGACAGTGTCAAGTGCAGAGTTTCAAAGGGTTGGCCTAGTGTACAGGAAGCCCTCCAGGGTGTGGGCATGGAGCACTGAGGGGTGCCTAATCCTAGAGGGGTAGATTTGAGTTCATGGTTTATTTGGGTCAGAACTACGGAAGAGGTAAGCTCCCCATCCCTGGAGGCACCCAAGAATTGGCTGCTTTGAATTACAAAGACTCGATGGGTCTTCCAGTCCCCAGAGGTGGCAACACTAATTTCTCCTGCCTGCTGCCAAGAGCTGGGGGACTCACCAACTCTCGCTTGCAGCCACATCACTGGATCAGGCGCCAGAATTTCCCAGTCCCAGGCTCCTCACCCTCCATGTTTCAATCCTGTCGATTTGATTCCAGAAATGCTTTGACCCTCCCTGGGCCACACATATGGTGCAGGATGGTGACACAGCGGCCCCCTCCCTCATCTGCTGGCTGCCTCCAGTTTTTCTCCTTGCTACCATTCACCTTCCACTTCATCCCTAAGGGAGGAAAACGTGACCGTGGTCCTTCCGTACTCTAAATCCTCCCATAGCTACCGCTGCCTGCAGGGTGGAGCCTAAAACACTCGGTCTGACATTCAGAGCTCTTCATGTTCAGGCTCCAGCTACCTCCATGGCCTCGTCTGTTTGCGCTCTCACCAAGTACCCAATAGCCTGGCAACTCCGAACCGCAGGAGTCTGTGTGCTTTTGCACTGCGGTCCTCTGCCTGGAATGCACTTCCCCCACCAGCCGGCATCTTCCTCTCATCCTCCTGTGCCCCTCTCCACTGGCCTCACTTTTATGAAGCCTTCTCAGACACTCCTACCCTTCTCAGAGTCAGGCCTCACTTCTACGCCTGAAAGGGTCCCTCACTGGAGGCACTAGCTGTCTCCTCTCACTGTGTAATGGGGCAGGGGCCTGGCCTGGGTGACTGAGCCCGTCAGCCTACCTGAGAAGGAGCCAGTCTGGAGGAAGCAGAGCCAAGAAACAGAGAGAGACTGAATCGTGTGGGAAGAATTCAAATCCTTGGATTTAGCTACCCCTGGAGTTCACTCCATGCCTACTGTAGGAAGCCAGTGGTTGCTTTCTGATTGCTCGGGAGGGGGTTTCTGCCACTTGCAACCAAAAGAATTCCTAACACTAAAATGGGGTGTTGAAATGGACAGTCTCTGTAATGTGGAATCTGGGAGTCGGACGAGGGAGATGAATTTCTTGGGTGTCCCTTCCATGAGCTGGTACATCTGCCTTCTGTGCACTAGATCAGGTGGTGTTGGCTTCCGTCACGGGCAACAGAGGAACCGGGAGGGACCCACCTTGTCCTTCGCCCGAGCGCCTTTCTTTTGCTCCCCCAAGTCTCCCTGTTCTTCACATTTCACCTCCCATTTTGACTTTTGTGATGTGCCTAACTCTCTGCTCTTCACACTCCTGGAGATGTGGGGGGCCAATCCTCTCATTCTAAAACCTTTTAAAGAAATTTTATTGATTTGAGAAACATTGATTTGTTGTTGCATTTATTTATGCACGGATTGATTGATTCTTGTATGTGCCCTGACCAGAGATTGAACCCGCAACCTCAGCACATTGGGACGACGCCCCAACCAACTGAGCTACCCAGCCAGGGCCCAATTCTCTCCTTTCAGAACTGGAGCAGCTGACACTCAGAGAGGCAAGGCTGCTTGCCTACAGCTGACTGGGACTAGATGTACAGGCCTGCGGACTCCTCCAATGGGGTAGTAAACGTCTCAAAGGCAGGACATATTTCTTGTTTTTAAGACTTTATTTATTTTTAGAGAGAGGGAAAGGGAAGGAGAAAGAGAGGGAAAGAAACATCAATGTGTGGTTGCCTCTCAAGTGCCCTTTACTGGAGACCTTGCCCACGACCCAGGCATATTCCCCGACTGGGAATCAAACTGGCGACGCTTTGGTTCACAGGACCGTGCTCAATCCACTGAACTACACCAGCCAGGGAAGCAGGACATATTTCTTATTCTTCTTTACAAATATGGATGAAAATCATTGTAGGCAATTAACAAAGGGAGTCATGTCACAGGTGCTTTACATTAATGCATCAGTTAAGATTAGGATTGGCTACAGGGCATGGAAGACACCAGGTGCTGGAGGCTTGAATTAGACAGAAATGAATGCGCTCTGAGAAAGGCAATCCTGGGAGTGTCAGGGACCCGGCAGGTGCTGCTCTACCTGGCTCACCACTGGAACATCCACCTCTTGATCGAAGATAGCTGCTGGGGCTCCAGCCATCCCACCTCCATTCCAGCCAATAGAAAGCAGGAATTTGGTAGAGGAGGGTACATCTCTTTCATTTAAAGACTTTTCTAGCCAAATACAGAAGCAAAGAAAGCTGAGGTCTTTGCAACAGAGGCTAAAGAAGACAGGGAAGCAGGAATCCTGGCTTCCACTTTCTCAGAACTCTCAGGCTCACTCCAACCACAAGGCCTTTGCATTAGCTCTGCCTTCTGCCTGGGACACTCACCCAGACATACCCAACACTGCGGCAACCCTACAGAATATTCCAACCTGCTGACACTTCGCGTCCCCTCTCCTGTGGCTCCACAGAGCTGCCATGGTCTGACAGAACATGTATTGTACTAGTTTGTCTTGTTTCCTGGCTGTGTGCTCTGCAGAACATCAGCTCCCCAGTGTAGGGACTTTGGATGGTGTTGTTCACTGTTATGTCTCAGTACCTGGAACATAGTAGATGTGCAGGACATATTTTTTAAGCCAATGAATATTGGAGTGGAAGGAATGAGCAGTGGCTGTCACCTGTGAGGCAAGCACTCTCACCCCCATTTCACAGATGGGAAAGCTGAGGCTCAGAGAGTGCCAAGGCTCACCCTAGGTCACAGGACGCAGTGGGCTGGGCTTTGAACCCAGGCCTGTCCAGCTCCAGGGTCCATGTGCTGGTGCATCATAAGGTGTGGAGCACATGATAAACCCCCAGAGAGAATGTGTCCATAATCTTGCTTTCTGGATCTGGAAGGCAAGCAGGGCAGGGCACCTGCAGCCAGATGTGGGGACGGCTCAGCTGGAGCACACGGCCAGATCAGACTGTCCCAATTAGCACATCTTTAAATTTAGCTTTCCCCACCCTGCCAGGGGCTGCAGGGATTCAGCAGAGGAACTCTCTGCTCTTTCGAGGAAAAATGCTGCATTACTAGTTTTGCAACCAGAGCAGGCTGGATCATTCTCAACTTGTGGAACAAAGGGCGCCTGCAGGCACCCTGCAAAGGGCGCCGGAGGTGATCTGATTTTGACATGGAAGGCTGTCTGCTCTCCCCCCACACCCCTCAGCCAGCCTTCCTGGTACTGCGGGTGGAGCCAGGCACACCATTTCCTGGCCACGCTTGCAGGTGCACGCTGTGTGAGCTGGGTCCATGTCACTTTCTGGTGTACAACCTTCCCGTGGCACTGCTGCTGTGTTTAGGATGAAATCCAAGCTCCTCACTGTGGCCACTGCCTGCCTGGTCCGGCCACAGCCACTGTCACCTCTCTGCTGTCAGCTCCCTTCACTTGCCTGGCTCACTCCTGGTCCTCAAATGCTCCAGGCACAGTCCAGCCTCAGGCCCTTTATAGGTGCTGTTTTCTCGTTACATCCTTTCCTCAGTTCCTCTCAAGACCGGCCCCTTCTCAGCATTTCCGCTCCACCAGGAGACCATTTCTGAGCACCCCTAGTGACCACCCGCTGTCCGAGCCCAAACCACTGCTGCCTTGCCTCGCTTCCCTTGGAGAACGTGTGCTCCATGAGCGAGGGTGGGGTCTACCCTGGCTTGGGCAATCATTTATCTCTGGAGCCTGGCACACCGTAGGCCCTCATGGAGCAAATGCACAGAATCACATGAAAGAGCAAAGGCCTAGCAAGGAGAGTGGAGGACCCACAAGGTACCACAAGGCAAGACGTGTCTGCCAGAAGACGTCCCCAGGCCCCTCCCTGGTCCTTTCCATCCTCTGCCTCCAGACCCTCACCCTCTAACTCAAGAGCTGGCAGACACTCTCTGTGAAGGGCCCTCGGTGATCCCTCGCTGGACGGCTCAACTCTGCTTTTGTAATGCAAAAGCTTCCATAGATAACATGCATGTGGCAGGCGTGCTGTGTTCCAATCACACTTTATTACGGATGCTGAAATTTGAACTTTGTGTACTTTTCACGTGTCATCCAACATCATGGCTCTTGCTTTTTTCCAGCCACTTACAAATGTGAAGAACCATTTTTAGCTCACGGAATGCATACAAACAGATGGTAAGTGGGCTGTAGTTTGCTAACCTTTAGTCTCTCTGTCTTTATTTTCTTATGAATAGGCACACTTGAAAGTTTCCTTGACCTGTGGGTGCACCTCTCTGTCTAAGCGTGTCAGTATTCACGGCACGTGGCAGGCTCTCTAGTGTTCTTTTAACTACAGTGTATGAAGCTCCCTGACATAGCAATGAGCCCCTCAAGTGTCTGTATGTTTTCTTCTTATCAAAATTAATACCTGGCTGGTGTAGCTCAGTGGATTGAGCGTGGGCCTGTGAGCCAGGTGGCCGTGGTTTGATTCCCAGTCGGGGCACATGCCTGGGTTGCAGGCCAGTTCCCGGTGGGGGATGCATGAGAGGCAACCATACATTGGTATTTCTCTCCCTCTCTCCTTCCCTTCCTGTCTAAAGATAAATAAGTAGAATCTTAAAAAAATTAATAATAGCAATATTTGTAGCATTTTGCTGTGTACTTAAGACTATGCTCAGTTTATAGAGCTGTTTTTTAAATATTTATTTATTTATTTTTAGGGAGAGGAGAAGGGAGCGTGAAAGAAAGGGACAGAAACACTGGTGTGTGACAGATACATTGACTGGTCACCTCTTGCACACCCCCAGCTGGGGACCTAGCCCGCAACCCAAGCATGTGCCCTGACTGGGAATTGAACCGACGACCTTTTGGTTTGCAGGCCAGCGCCTAATCCACTGAGCCACACCAGCCAGGGACAAAGCTATTTTTAAACAAAGCATGTATGCTCCACTCCCAAAGGGCTACTTCTGCTGCTTCTTTTGGCTATTTCTTTGGTATTTGCTTCCATATTTCAAAAAAGTAGTTTACAAATCTCTTGTCGGTTGGACGTTGCCCATTGACTTGTCATTCCCGAAGGCAGAGTATTAGGTGTATATACTCTCTTAGGTGTATTGCTTTCCCGATAGTTTTATCACAATTTTTGGCTAAATGGATATTTAATGCTTAAGTTATATGAAAGTATTGTTCACGCAGAGCAATGCACACTAAGAAACACTTATGTTCTAGGACTTATTTTTTCCTCGGGGTTACTTTATTCCATGTGTCTGTGGCTCTTTCATCCCCAGCCTCCCCAGTGGAAACGACTTCTCCGCTCTGGGCTGGCTGCGCCCAGCTGGGGCCCTGGCCTCTCTCTTCTTCACTACTCAGGGATTCCTGGGATGGAGCACCTATTTCTCGAGTCCAGGCCCCCATTTCTTGGTTTGTGCCCTTGTTTTGAGAAGGTGCACCCCCTGGGCCTTTCCAGACAAAGCGTCTCCTTCTATTCTCCTGTGAGATCGGTGCTTGACCGAGGACAGCATGCTGGGTGCTGGGTAATTTCTCTCGCCTCGTGTCTTCCAGCTTCCCGTCTCGGGCAGTTGGCCAGCTGAAGCTGTCCCGCTTCCTCACCCTCTGCTTTACACACGTTTGTTTTCTTCTCTCTCTCCGAAAGCTTGCAGAGTCTTCTCATTCTCCACATCCTGCACGTTGGCAGTGTGGTTTTGGGGGGGTCTCTTTGCACGAGTTGTGCTGAAGTCAGTGGGCTCTGTTGTGTCTTCCACTCCCAGCGAACTTTCTTGAAGGACGTCACCAACCGTTTCTTCCACTTCATTGTCTCTGTTCTCTCTTCGAGGGGCTCTCCTTGTCACATACAGGGGCTTCCTGGATTGCTCTTTTAATTTCCTTGCCTGCATTTTTTTTCTTTTTGTCTTCTCATTCTTTTTTATCCAGCCCTTCTGTTGACATTTTGACTTTCAGGTTTTTAATTTCCAAGGGCTGCCTCTGGTTCTTTGAACGCTCCTTTTCAAAAGGCAGTCTAAAGCTTGTCTCCTGGCTCTGTGTCTTCTGCAAGCTCTCTGAGGCTGTGACACGCACAAGGGCTTTCCTGGAATTGCTTTTTTCTGTTGTCTCTTTCCTCCACATTACCTCTCTCTCTCTCTCTCTCTCTCTCTTTGGGCTGTAGTCTCTTCATTGGATAGTATTTATTTACTTCTAATGATTTAATTAATTTTTAGAGAGAAGGGAAGGGAGGCAGAAAGAGACCTGAGAGAGAAACACCATTTGGGCGCCTTCTGTGCACATCCCAACTGGGGACCGAACCTGCAGGTGGTCTTGTGCCCCTACCAGCAATCGAACCAGAGACCTTTCACTTTGTGGGACAACGCCTAACCAACTGCGCCACACTGCTCAGGGGTCACTGGCTGGCACGTATGAGAGTGCTACAGAGCCGACAGGAAGCTCCTTGCCATGGGCGTGGCTTCCCCCCAGGTGATGCTGCGAGGGCTGGCCACTGTCGGGGGTCCCCCCAAATGTCAGCTGCATCTGCAGGGCTTTCCTCATGGCCTGATGGCCATCGTTCCAGAAGCTGAGACGGGGGAGGCATCTGGGGTCACTGTTCCACGTGTGACTTTCCCTTCAATCACTGGTTCTTGCCTGCATGACTGCCTTCCACCATGCCCGTGGCCCCGAGGCTGAGCCTTTCTCTGCAGCAAGAGTTAAAAATGCATTTTATTACTAAGTTCTCCCCACTGCTCTGTAAGGTTGGTGCTACTAGTTTTAATCTGCTTTTATAGAGTCTCAAGGAGGCAGAGTGAGCTGTCCTGACACCCCACAGCTAATACATGAAAGGGCTAATCTGGGCCCAGGGCCCAAACTGCATGAAGTAACAACTTCTGGTTCATCTTTGGTTTCCCCCAGGGAGGATGGTGTTTGCTGATTGCAGAGGGAGCAATTCCCCACATCCCTAGCGGTGGACATGGGGAAGACATATGAATGCCCACGGCACATAACAGGTGTCCCACAAACACGGGCTGAGTGAGTAAGAGAATGAAAGAGCAGCAGTGGAGGAAATGTAAATGTCACAGAAGAAAACCCGTTAAACTTATGTCCATGTGCAGAAAAGTAACTTTTAAAATGAGAAGGCACAGTCCCGCCTTGGGGGTGGTGCATGGGGCTCCTTCCTTTGCAGTGGCAGGGAAACTGGCAGAGCTCTCACGGGGCATCAGCTTCCACCCAGAAGCCTCAGATGCCTTCTGAAGTCATGCCTCCAACAAGAAACTCCATTCTGGGGAGGGACGGCATCCCCACTGTTCAGGAACATTTTGCCACATTATAATTGATAATTTTTGGAAACAATCTAAATGTCTGACAGGAGGGGAATGTTAAGCAAATCAGCATATGTTCATTTAGTGGAATATTGTGCAGCTATTAAAAATTACATCTCTTCACAGTAGCCAAAGTAAATCTGGCTTATTTTACAGAGCACGATGCCCTCCAGGTTCATGCGCATTACAGCGCAGGTCAGAACTTCCTCCTCTTTGAAGGCTGAGGGTTCCATAGTCTGGAGGGACTACCTTTTGTTGGTCTGCTCCTCTGCCAGTAGACGCTTTGGGTAGTTTTCACCTCTAAGCTATTGTGAATAATGCTCTGGGAACATGGGCGAGTGAGTATCTGTTTCCCAACACGTTTTATTCCTCCACGCTTGGGCAGACAAAAACAGGGCGCTGCTCCCCACCCTCACCACCCCCGGGGCTGCCTTTCCCACCCTGAGGAGAAACAGGTCCTCAGCGTGTCTGCTCAGCAGAGCCTTAGTCTACTTACCCAAAACATCTTCTCAGCCCCGGAAGCCAAACTAACAGAGAACCAAGAAGATGGAGACATTTTCCCAAATCACTGGGACCAGCCCAGCCTTGGAGATGCTCCCGCTATCCAAGTGTGACTTATTTTTGGACCAGGGGACATGGTGCGTTTTCCTGGCTATCTTTCTGTGTTATCTGTGACTTTGCAGATGAAGCCAACAGATGTGCCCTTCCTTTTTTTGTCTTCCCGGGACTGCCTGCCAGGTTCAGCTCCAGCCCTGCCCACACGCCTGACGTCATCTCGCCCACACACAGGCTGCTGTCTCCTAGCAACCAGGCTCGTGGCTAGCATCCCCAAGCCCGAGGTCCTGCTCACTGTCTCAGGCTGCTTCTCCCCTTGCAGCAGTCAGGCTTCTCGGGAGCCTGGCACAGTGCCTTCCCGCCGGCCTGTCCTGGAGTCCTCTGACCAGCGGAAAGAGTGCCGGAGAGATTAGGAACGCCCACTCTTCAGGCCTTGAGCGAGCTTATCGCCCAGACGTTTCATCCATCTGGACTGAATACACAGCTAACCCACCGCTTGATTTGCTGTCGCGTAGCCTAATTTCATTTATTTTTGGAGTTACTGTGGGGGCCGATTTAATTTTCCGTCAACAGAACTGGTGCTAAACTACCTGGTGGCAAAGACAATATCCATCTTCGCTGGGAGCCAGGCAGGGACTGGGGAACAGTGGGTGACGTGTTTTCCAGGCGCTGCCCTGGCAGGATGTAAGGGAGGAAGTGAGTCTGTGAGTGTGCGTGTGGTGCACGGGGCAGGACGCAGGGCTTTGCACACAGGTGTAGCTGTGACGCATGCCTGCCAAGTCTTATCTGGAAGACAGAGCCATTCTCCTATTCCCTCATCGTACTGCCACTGCCTAACTGAAGCCTCTCGCCCCGGCTGTCACAGGAATTTCTTGGTATGAGACAGAAACAAGTGGTGACTTCCTGCCAGGAGGCAAATTCCTTTTATGAGGAGACCTGTGTTTGGGCATCTCAAGCATGGCTTCAAGCCTTTAACATATTTACTAAGCTACTACTATGTACTTGGTGTGTTCTAAACCTGGGGATAGGGTGGTGAGTGACGTAGATATATTTCCTGTCCACAGAAAATTCACATCCTGGGGGGCAGATCACAAATGATTTTTTTTACATTTTTAAAAAAATTTTAAAATGTTTATTGATTTTAGAGAGAGAAAAAGGGAGAGAAACATCAATCTGTTGTTCCACTTATTGATGCATTCACTGGGTAATTCCTGTATGTGCCGTGACCGGGGAGGAAGCTGCAACTTTGGTGTGTTGGGACGATGCTCTAACCAACTGAGCTACCGACCAGAGTAGACAATGGGTGATTTTTGTCAGTTATGTGGCAGGCTGAAGTGGTCAAGGAGGTCTCTCTGAGGAGGCAGTGTGTGAGCTGAGACCTGAAGGAAGGGAGGAGTCAATGGCCACACAGGTCAGGGGAAGAGCTTACTGTGCAGTGGGAATAGCATGTGCAAAGGCCCTGGGGGCAGGAACAAGATTGGCTGGCCCGATGACAAGCAGCGACTGATGTGTCTGAAGTGGAGTTATTGAGGCAAAAGTGGCAGATCGGTTCTTGTGGGGGCTTCTTTGGGATTCAGGGTCTTATTCTGAGTGCGGTTCCGAGTTCTATCCAGAGCTCTTGCTGTGGGGGGGTTGAAGCGGCAGACTGACGGTGTGGACAGAGAGTAGAAGCGGGAGTTCCTGAGCACAAAGGAACCCAGGTGGTGGTAGTGGCCAGCCTGGGCAGCTGGGTCAATGGCAGAGTCGCCCGCCAGGATCAAAGGGAGAGGGGGGGTGTAGGGGGTGAAGCTCTTCCCCCTGTGAGGTGAAGAGTGCTTGGACCCCATCTCTGTGCTCTGTCTGCGGGAGAAGTGTGGCACCTGGAATGCCCCTGCCCAGAGCCCCGAGAGCTTAGCAGGGTCCCCTGCGCCCTGAGCAAAGGACTGAATGGTCCACATGAAAAGAAGCATTTATTCTCCTGCCCTCCAAGTTTCCAGGTTGCTCTACACAGATATCAGATGTGAAGCTGCACAGAGGCCGTCCCTTAAACACAGACAAAAAATCAAAGGAATCAAGTGATTGTAGACTGAGTTGGCATAAAGATGAGCTTTTCTTCTTTAATGCCAGCCAAGAAAACTGGTCGCCAAAAAGGGAGGTTTGGACAGAGCAGGATAGGGGCTCGGCAGGGCGTAGGCCCATGCCCACCAGTGCCAGGGCACTGCACTAGGTACAGCCCCCAGACCTGCTCCTAAGAAGTGAGCCCTGGACTCACAAAGGCTGGATCTATGCGAGGAGGAGAGAAGACAATGGGCGACGCCCAGCCCCAAATGAGACGTTACAGAGCAACTCGTCTGTAAGCAGAAGGCACTCCGTGGTCGGGGTGGGGTGGGAGTCCTGAAGTCAGGGCAGATTCAGGTCGCAGCTGCTCCGGGGAGGGGGGCCGAGGAGCACTTAGCCCGGCTGCCTTCCCCACAGCAGGGATGGGAGAGGAGCCCAGCTGAGGCTCAGCAGACCCTGGGATGGGGCGGGGGGCGGCGTTTCCAGCCTGAGTGGGAGGTGTGGTGTGTTTGGAGCAGGCTGAGCCCAGGTGCGCCCTCGGGATTGGCCCCCACCCCAACTCTCCCTAGCCTGCCTCCCAGGGCTAGCCTTCGGGATGGCGGGTCCCGGATGGGCATGCCCTGGTGATTTTAAGTCCATGCATGTCTGGGGCAGCCACAGGAAGCAATTTATAAACCCATACCCGTAGTATCCCCAGGTGAATTTAAAGTTAGCAGAAGAGCCAGGGCTCAAAGTCACGGTGCTAGAGCTTCAACACCTTCCACGCAGCACTAGGGACACCGAACAGCTGCCCCACCCAGAGGTTTTCATCCCTGCGTGGTGCAATTTCCCTGCTGGTCAAAGCACAACCGTTTTCAAAGAAATCCGTGTGTGAGACACTACTGGGAAGGAGAGCACAACCGTCCAACATCGGGGATACGGTGTCCACTCAGTGGCACATCAGGTCCCGTTGTGGGGACGAGGCCACTCACACGGCCCCTCTCCGCTGGGCTGGCCTGCTTCCTTGGGCCTTCCTCGGCCTCGTCCGCCTCCTGCGGCCTCTTCCTGAAGCGCAACCCTGGCCTGCTTTTGGGTGGTGGCAGGGGGTCCATGCCCAGGATCTTGTGGATCTGCCTAAAGGCCAACATGCGCAGGGCGTGCTGGGGACAGACAGCCGGTCAGGACCCTCCTGCTGTGCTTGGCTCCCCCAGCCCCATGGCGCGGGGGCGCACCAGTCCTCCTGTCCCTGACAATACTCTTCTAGCAACCGCCAAGCTCAGTTACTGTCAGGCCTGAAGGACTGCACGGGGAGCTGCTCAGGCCACTAAGGGCAGGGCTTTGCCAGGACGCCCCCTGGAACGCCAGAGCTTTCCTACCTCACTGCAGGGACCCCAAATCCTGCATCGCCCAGTTTGGCTCTGACCATAAGCAATTTGATTCTTTCCATTAAGATAATTTCTGAATGTCGGGCCCAATGTGATTTTTGTACCCCTGGGAGACTTTCTTATGAACTTATAAACCAAAGGGAAACCACAGATAGGGTTATTTTTTGCTCGAGGCTGGCCAGCCACAAGCTGGGTATATTTACAGAACATGGGGTGGCGGGAGGAAGGCGGGGGTAGCACTCCAGGGAAAGTCTGAGCCAGTGAGGCCCCAGGTCTAGGCCTTATCACTGCGGTGGCTTCAACTCTGAGCCAGGCTGGGTGTGCCCCCAGAAACAGTCCTGTCACCCATGGGCCACCCTCCCACAGGCCACCTATCTCTGCAGGGACAGGGAAAGGGAAGCCCAGAACATTTCCTGGGATGCTGCATTGCTGAAAATGGGCTGGGACCAGGGTGCTGCCCACTGCGTGGTTGAACTGGCCAGGAGCCGGGGAGCCACAGCGACTGGCCACCCTACCTGGGCACTGGCTGTGATGTCTTCCCGCTCCTGGAGGGTCATGGGCCCGAGCACGTCCGTCTGGTCTCTCTCACAGGGATCCTGGAGCCCAGGCCCACCTTTGTGAGGTGAGGTGGGGGCGGCAAAGATAGAGCACCCTCATGAAAGACTGCCGCCACCAGGGGCCTGAGAGGATTCGAGCACGGGGTCTGTGACTGTACCCGTCCGTACCCACGGCCACACCGGGGGGGCATGCCCTTGGCGGGCGCAGGCTCTCCCCTGGGGGCATCTCACCTGGGCCACCGCTCCTCCGCCCCCACAAGCACACTCAGCAGAGCCCCTTCCTGCTGCTGTGGGTGTGTGCCTGAGCACGTAGCTATGCCACACCCAGTGTGTCTGCTCGTCTTTCACTCAACACGATACCATCCCATGTCACTAAACCAGCCAGAAAACACTGCCTCTGTCCCTGCCACCTCTTGAGTGCACACGATTTCTCCTCCCTTCTGCTACTGGGAGCCACACCATGGTGAACCTCTCCATACATAGCCCATTTTCCGAGTGTCTGCTGGTTTCCTTGTGAAATACTCCCTTCAAGGCCATCACCCGGTGACAGCCAGGGCCCCCAGACAAGGGGGGCTGCCATCACAGAATGAGTGCCAGGCCTACAGACAGTGGGCAGCTCCCCCGCCTGCTCCATGTGCACTGGACCTTTGCCCTCCTCTGCGGGTGAGTGAGTTACACTTCCCACTGGGCTGTTCCCTTCCCCGTGGGGCACGTGTGTGCTCGTCTGGGCCCCTCCTCCCACCCAGGTTGGATGCTGTTCTCGAGTGTTGGTAAGAGGCTCCCTCCGTACCTCAGTCTGCTACACGCCCAGTGTTGTGGGCTCCCCACCGACGTGGACTGACCTGTCAGGAGCATCCCAGAGGCCACGCACTCCAGGACCCGCCGCACGGCGTCCCCCGGGCTCAGAGGCTCCTTGGCGCTGCTCACAGCCTTCTCCACCAGCAGCTCCATGGCCTGGGCCGGGCAGGGGCGGAAAGGGAGACGCTGTGCCATGGAGGGGAGTGCCTGGGCCAGCTCACCTCCTGCTGGAGGGGCTCTGGTGGGCTTGGCTAGAGGTCTCCAGGGGACCCCAGAATAGGTGGCCCCTCCCAGCTCTTTCTCTAACTCCCACCCACCCTGGAGTTCTACAGAGGGTGGTGGTCAGTGAGGCTTTACCACCTCCTGGTATGGCCACGGGCAGGTTTCTTCAATCTCTATCCCTCAGTTTCCCCGATGTCCAAATCCCATTAATAGTAATACTAAAAACTAGCGCTTCAAGGGTTAAAAGAAACTTGTTCTCTGTGACCCATGGTGCATTTAGCCTGGGTCACAGTGACTCCACAAGGGTCACAATGACTCTGTGGCTTGCTCAGGTGTGCCTCCTCCTTCAAGGAGCCACCCAATCCAGGGGGCTTGCAAGGGCAGGGGACCTGTGCTAGTAACTCGGCACAAGGCTGGCCCCTGTGCTGTCCATGGTGCGGGGGTGCTAAGAGCAATGGCCCCTGGACACTGGGCAGGAGGCAGAGGTCCTGGTGGGTCCTGGAATCCTTGGTTTTGGAGATGGCCCTCATGAGTAAGGCCAAGGGTGACCCAGGGGCCCAGCTTTGGGAGCAGGAGGAGATGGCAGGCAGCATCAGGCTGTGCACAGAATGCTAATGGCTCTCCGAGTTCAGGGGGCTCCGGCTCCTTTCCGAGAACAACGTGAACTAAAGCCCCTATGGGTCGTTCCACCCAGCACTGGCCAGGGGGTCGGAGGGTGGGTATGTGAAACGAGATCAGAACACTCGGAGGCTGACCTACAGAGGGACAAGGTGTAACCCCACAGAAAGACAGGACGGGGGACCCCAGAGACGGTGGAGGCTGGGGGTCTCACAACTCAGCAGTCTGGATATTCAGGGGGCATGGGGAAACCTTGCACTCTCTCTTCTCTGACCTTCCCCCCACCCCATGGGCTCTGGGGCCTACAGGTGGTGGGAGGATGGGGTGTCAGAGCCTCAGGGGGTCTCCCTGCCAGAGGAGGCAGGGGTGGTCCAGAGGCCAGAGTGGAGCCAGGGTGGGTACTGGGCCCCTGACCCGGCCAGGCCCTCTGTGCTGGTGGCGCACCGTTCCCTGGCACCCTTGTGGTGGCATGCTACCTAGTTCCATCTGCGAGGTCAAAGGTTTAAGGAAACACAGGCAAGTGAGGCTGTATCCAGAGCAGGTCTCTTCCTAGTGCCGAGAGACCCCCAAGACACCCCTAGCATGACCTACTGCTCCTGTGTACACAGGCTGATGCCAGCCCTTTCTGGGAATGTCCAGTGCTGGGGCGGGGGAAACGCCTGCCCAGGAGGAAGTAAGGCCCTTGCGGGCCTCCCAGAGCAGGGGTGGCTGCCGGGCACTGCCTTACCCAGTCTGGCAGAGCTCCCCAGGGGGCCACACGCTGGCAAAGGTCTCGAAAAACCCTGATGACAATTACACAGGGCTGGAGGCCGCTGGCTCGTGCCTTTGGGGGAAGAAGCACACAGTTAGCTCTGGAAGCCACGAGCACATGGGTGTGTGTGAGGCCGAGGGAACAAGGGCAGACCTTGGGGGCGGTGAGCTGGGCCTGAACTCTGTAGAGGTGAGGGAGCACAGCTGGCTGGCCTGGAGGGAGGTGCTAGGGGCAGGTTCCACTCTCAAATGGGCAAGCCACACAGCTAGCTAAGGAGGTGGCTAAGGGCACACCCGACAGGACAGACATGTGTGACCCCCCTCCCAATCCCGCTCCCCCAACCTGGAACCACTTGGCATGGCGGACGGCGGCCAGTGACTGGAGACACTCTTCCAGGTCCAAGACATCTCCTGGGTCGGGCACTTCCATTCCTTCTAGAAGAAAAGGGTGTGTGGGCAATTCCCTGTCCCACTCTGCTCCCTCCCTGGCCCACATGGGCTATGCCCCTCAGTTCTCCAGGACTCATTTTATTTATCCAGAAGATACACGCTTCCTCCCAGACCACCTTTCCTCTGGGGGACTACAGGGACTAGAGAAACCATCTCTGTGAAAATCCCACCTCCTCTGAAGTTAGTGCCCACAAAGAAAGCATTTTTAATGCTCATTACTGAGCACCTTCCGCACCAACTCCCTCGGTTAGCAGACTACCGAGCAGGCGGAAAACTAGGAACTAAGCCAGATTTCCAGAAATTTCCACATGTGTAATTAAAAGGGAGAAAGTGGGTCAGATTTGAACACATCTCATCGTTGATGCCAAGGCCTCCATGTCTGAGAGAAATGCAGATCCATTTCTTCTTTCTTACTATTATTGCTTCCAGAATATTCTCATCTCATTCGAGGACACCTGGCTTCCTTAGGTCGCATGGTGAATCTCAGGTTTCACTTTCACCCAGAAATATCCCCAGGGATCTCGTGCCTCCTGTGGTGGCAGAGGTGTGTCTTTGAAGAGGGGTTAGAAGCTACCCTCCCAGCAACCGCCAGCCTGGGGTGTGGAGCCCTGAGTGAGGCTGACGAGTTCCTGGTGGTCACGGTCACAGAGGGGTTTCTGTGTCTCTTAATCTTTCCAGTCAGCCTCCATCTAGTGGCCACAGATGTTTAACCCTGTCTAACATTCCCAACCCCCCGTTTGTGTTTTTGAGCAAACCCTAGCCGGGCCTTCAGCTAGAATTTAATGGTGTTGTTCTTTGCCCCTATATTGATTTTTTAGCTAACTATTTATAACAACTGATAATGGTTTTCCATTAATAGTCAAAGTTTCTCCTCTTTAAAAATGTGTGTTAAAATTAACTGATTTAAAGAAAAATGTTGGTCGTTGGTGGCTCTCAGACAACAATCATGAAGGGAGTTCAAGGACGAATGGAGTCCTGACCCATGTGGCTTAGTTGGTTGATTATTGGTCTGCAGAGGAAAGGCTGCTGGTTCGATTCCTGGTCACGGTATATGCCTGGGTTGTGGGTTCGGTCCTGGTTGGGACACGCAAGAGAGACAACCAATGTTTCTCACTTACGTGGATGTTTCTCTCTCTCTTTCTACCCCCTTTCCCTCTCTCTAAAAATAAATGAAACCTTTATTTAAAAAAAAAGAATGAATGAATGGAATTTGAAAACTGGTCCTAGGGGCTGTTCCAGAAGGTTCCATGGCTCAGTGAGCCACAGGGTGCCTCCCTATTGGCTGGCCTTCACTGTATGGTGGTGACTCGAGGCCCTTGCTGCCCTCTGGCTAGGCCCAGCATCTCTTCCCACTCTCTCAGGCAATGCCAATATGCCTTATGCCCCCTGACCCCCACGTCCCACACGAGCAGTGTTGGGACCAGCAGGGTCTGCTGTGACCTCTGCTGTGGCCTCTGCCATGGTCAGATGGATAATGTGAGCTCCTGGGCACCTGGCACAGCCAGTTTCCCCTGGGCAAGGTGCAGGTGTCTGCATGGGCCTGGAGGCAAGGGAGGGGCATGGTGCTCTATAGGGAGGGCCCAGGAGCACACCCACAGCCCAGTTCTGAGCCCACCTGACACTGTCACCAGTTTTCTTCCTCCACTGCCACAGGCCCAGCTCTTATCTGACCGGTGGCATCCAGGGCTAACAGAAGTGCCAGAAGGCCGCACCCCCAACCCTCTACCCCTGCCCAGAGCAGAGTCAGATGCTTCCCTAAGCCACCTGAGTATGTGTGGAGGGGGGCTGGACCAAAGGGCCTGGCTGTACCTCTGTCTGTGGAGGAGTCCTCCCGCATTAGGGACGAGGTGACAGACACAGTGACCCGTATTCTGGGCTCCTCGCAAGATGAGATGATGATGTTGGCTTCCGGGTCAGAGGAGACCTCGTACTTGTCCTCTGTCACCATCTGTGAGGTGCAAACACAACACAAGGCCACATTACTCCAGCTGAGAGACAGGTGCAAACAGCAAGGATGTGTCAAGTTGCAGGCCCTGTGCCAGGCGTCTGGAGCCTCCGTGGATCTGAGACATAGCCCCACCTTCCAGAAGTACACACATACAGAAATGCCTATATTCAGCCCTGGCTGAGTAGCTCATTTGGTTAGAGCACCATCCCAATATACCAAGGTCGTGGGTTCAATTCTTGGTTGGGGCACATGCAAGAATCAACCAAGGAATACACAGAGAAGTGGAACAACAAATCAATGTTTCTCTCTCTTTCTCTCCCTTCTTCTAAAATCAATAAATAAAAATTTAGCCCTAGCTGGTGTAGCTCCGTGGACTGAGCACAGGTGGTGCACCAAAGGGTTGTCAGTTTGGTTCCCAGTCAGGGCACATGCCTGGGTTGTGGGCCAGGCCCCTAGTAGGGGACACGTGAGAGGCAACCACACATTGAAGTTTCTCTCCCTCTTTCTCCTTCCCTTCCCCTCCCTCTAAAAATTAATAAATCTTTAAAAAATGTAAAAAACAAATACATATAGCTGACAAACCTAGCATATAAGGTGCATTCATATGAAAAAATGCCCTTAACAAAGACAGTAATAATAATAATAAATAATAATAAAAACCAGCCATTAACAGGACAGACAGTTGGAAGAAAAGGAAACAGAAGTGTCCCTTTTTCACAATGACGCGGATGACCCCCATAGTAAGAGAGAAGCAAATTAAAACTATAATGAGGTGCCATCACCACCTGTGAGAAGGACGAAACTCGAAGCCGGAGGCGCAGCTGGGCTGGCAAATCCGTGCATCTTAGAAACTGCTGGTGGAAGCTGACCTGGCAACGCTTACCAGGAGCCCCAGGCTCGTGCCTCCGACCTGGTGACTCTGCCCTAGGATGAGCTTCCGCACGTGTGGAGCGGCGCGTGCGCAAGGTCATTTATTCTGTGCGGCCTCAGCGGTGATGCAGAGCACTGGAAACGACCTGAATGTCCTCAGGGGGACACACACCTCCCTCGGGCCTGTTGGACACGACCCCCTCTTCCCCAGGGCTGCCCCCTGGCATTGGGCTTTAATTTCCTCACAGGAGATGGACTAGCGCTAGCCTGCTCTGTGTTTGTCTGCTCCTGCCCGGGGCGGGAGCCCGAGGGTGGCCCAGGTGTGCGCCCCAAGCTCTTTAAGCCAGTAGGAGGAACAGTGGGGACAGGGCCAGACACATCAGGAAGAAACTGCCCTGGGGACCAAGTACTTTAACCACGATGATCAACTTAAACCGTGACATGGTCTCACTGTTCCCCAGCTGTCACGAGAAAAGTGCCATGACAACAACAGAAGAACTGCTCTCCGAGAAAACCCAGCCGATCTCCCACAATCCATCTTGCCTCACGACTTGCGAGGCTCCCTCCTCTCTGCACTGACTCTCCCATGCCGTCACCACGGAGCCTTTTAAATGACTGGTTCACATTCTCGCGTGGTGGGACATTTACATTTTCCCGGTGTTGCCCTGAACTCACTTCATGCAGGAACCCTGAAGTTCCCACTTCTTTCTCCTTACAACTATTTATAAAACAAACAAACAAACAAACAAACATACAAACAAACAACTGGTTTGTATCTAATAATGACAACCTCTCATTTCTTAAAATCCTGTGGAAGCAGTCACTCCTGTCGGGGAGACTGAGGGGCCCTTGACGGAGGGAGAGCAGGCAGTCCCACCCGTTCCCACCTCCGGGAGGTAGCCAGCCTTACCAGGAGTTGCTGGGGCAGCTGCTCAGTGACCCTCTGCAACAGGGCACGGGTGGGCTTCTGGGAGCAGAGCAGGATCAGCTGCACGTTCCTGTCTCCCCGAAGGAGGAGGCCTTTCCCCAGGAGGCCGACCCGCACCACGCCTTTCAGGACCCGAGCAGAGGGGCTAGCACCGCTGTGGAGACAAACCCGCAAACGCGTGTGTGAGAGGAGGGGTCAGGGAGAGAGGGAGCCTGCGCCTCTGCCTTGGGTCTGGGCTGTCAGCAGCTTGCTGGGCCCTCTGTGCCTCAGCTTCCCCATCTGTGAAAGGGCCCTTTCTGAGCCCCATTTCTCAGAATGCACTTGATGAAAGGAGACATCAGAAGACATATTTGAGAAAAGCACTGGGAACCACAATGGGTATATTATATGTGGTTAGTAAGGGCTGGTGGTTACTACTACTTCCTGCTAACCTGCATTCTGAAAAAGGCCAGTGATGGCATCCCCCTGCCCCTGGTCCGCAGCCAGTTGGTGCCACCCTGGTCAGCCCCTGGGTTTGGGCACCTTCTAGGCTGTCCCTGGGGTTGCTTCACCCCAACCTGGACGTTCTGCAAGCAGGCCCATCGGAGGGCTCAGGCCACGGCACCCTAATGGAGACCCCTGCTGCAGTCTTGCCTCTGCAGGTCAGGGCCAGCTTTCTGCAGTGCTTCCGCCCCACGTCTCACCTCTTGGCCCTGGCCCTCTGCAGGATGAGGACACCCAAGCTCACCCCCTGGCCTGAGGCACCCAGCCCAACCCACTGGGCCTCCTTGCCACCATCCTCTTCCACCACTGCCTCTTCGGCCTCATGCTCTAGCCCAGCGATTATCAACCTTTTTCATTTCCTGGCACACATGAATTTTAATTATTAAAACTCTGTGACACATCAAAAAAAAATTTGCCAATCTGACAAAAAATAGGTATAATTTTGATCTACAATAATAATAGTAATTGTTATTATTATTATTACCTACCCTTTTTGCTCCAAAGTGACTTTTTAAAAAAAAATCAGATGCCTATACTTGTATATAAGGATTTCTGGTACCAAAAACTACCAATCAGATACAACCTTATTATGTGATGTGACCAATTAGATACAACTCCGTTGTATGACCTATACACGAATACTCATGGTTCAAGATGGGGCATTCCCGCCAGGCGGCTATTGCTGTGTTGGCTGATGTCTTTTTTTATTTGACAATCTGAGGGAAAAGTCAGTGCCCCTGACTAAACAGTCAGGTGCTGTGCGTTTGAAAAATTCTTGCAGCACACTGGTTGAAAATCCCTGCTTTGGCCCCAGGCCCCTTCCTGTTTCCCTCCAGCCCCACGAGGCTCAGTCCTCTGCCCCAGGTCCCAGGACAGGTGTGTGGGGTGCCCTCACATGGGGACCTCTACACAAACGTCCCAGCCTCTGCTCCAGAAGCTGCCACTGTCTCCTGCTACTCTCTCATCACCACTTTGTTTTCTTTGGGACATTTCTTTTTTATTTTAAAAACACTTTATTATATAATAATACATTATCACTAGCATATCCCAGAGATGTTGGTACATCTTAAGTTGTATTTGTAATGATGAATGCCATTGATTGACAACTAAGAGGACCAATATATTGTTATTATTTCTTTTAATGGGGGAAGCCATCACTTTTTTTCCCCTGAAGGGAAAGGAGGAAGAGGGAGACAGAATACTTGTGAAATTTCTAAGGATAGGAGATAACTTTTTAAAAACATTTTTTTATTTATTGATTTTAGAAAGAGAGAGGAAGGGGGAAGAGAGAAACATCAATTTGTTGTTCCCCTTATTTATACATTCATTGGTTGATTCCTGTATGTGTCCTGACCAGGGATTGAACTCACAACCCTGGCGCATCAGGACAATGCTCCAGCTAACTGAGCTGGCTGGCCAGGGCAGGAGATAACCTTTTTATAAAAACCATGTTGACATATTCTTATCCACATGGGGACCACAGAGCTCTAAAGCCCGAGGCCCGAGGGGACCTGCCTCTGGAGGCCGCTGGCAAAATCCAGAGTCTGGATTAGGGGGCAAGGACCAGAGTCTGCAAGTGAGACTCATAAAGGCAGAGAAAGCAGAAAACAGAGGATGGGAGAACCTGCAGATATACAGACTTAGAAGTTTGCCAACCAATTTGAATCCCAATTCACACAACCTATGAAACAGAAAAGCCAGCCCCAGAACACCAAAGAAGCACATTATAGTATCTGCGGGACAACCGGGAATTTCAACACTGACTGGATATTTGATGATGTTAAAGAATTACTGTCAGTTTTTTTAGAGAGAGGAGAAGGGAGGGAGGAAGAGAGGGAGAGAAATCCATGTGTGAGAGAAACATCAGTTGGTTGCCTCTCCCACATCCCCAACCAGGGGACCCGGCCTGCAACCCAGGCATGTGCCCTGACTGGGAACCGAACTGGAAACCTTTCGGTTCATAGGCCGGTGCTCAATCCACTGAGCCACACCAGCCAGGCCTGTTAATTTTTTTTTAAGTATGATAATGGCACTATGGTTTTGTTAATTAAAACATACTTAATATTTAGAGATAGGTACCCACTAAACACTCAGTAAAGAAAACACTGTGATGTCTGATAGGATCTCCTTTTCACCTCCATGGAGGGGGCAGGGAGGAAGGGCCAAGAGATCAAGTGCAGTTGTGGGAGCTGGTCATGGTGTAGTAATGCTCACATGGTGTTCATTGTAATTTTACTGTTCCGCCCACGTTTGAGTATGTTAGAGGATTTTCACAATAAAAGTTTAAAAACCCAAACACTAAAATGCTCTTTCCAATGGTTAAATAAATAATGGAACACCCATAGGATGGTTTATTATGTTGCCATTAAAAAACACACTTCCATGTTTTTGAAAAATAATGTAAAGGCGTGTCAACTTCCTGCCCTGACACATGCAAAGGCTGCTTCCACGTCCACACTGCAAGAAGCTGGAGAGGGTCCGTGGACCCTCCCTGTGCTCTTTGGTCATGTGTCCACAATTATTTCAAAATAAAAGGTTAGAAAACAAAGAAAAAGAAAAACAAGTGCACAGGAAAAATACTGGAGGGAACTTCAAAGCATTAAGTGAGGGGGAGGTTTTTGCTCAGAAAACCCGAATGCAGATTTCAGTGGTGTGGCACCCCTTCTGTCTGCAGTATGAGACGCCTCCGGGTAGCTTCCATGCAATCGGCCCCTCTGCATGAGGCTCAGAGGCTCAGAGGCTGCAGCGAGTAGGGCTGCAGGCAATGTCACGCCTCATGGCCAGACCATCTTTCCCACTTGTAAGCAAGCACGAAACCCCAGGTACACCTCAGAGTTGGGATGGCTCCATCTTTCAAAGACTTTTCCCATCAGACTTTGCAGTCCTGTGGTTTGGAGTCATGAGGGCGCCAGGGGAGGGCTGAGAAATACGTCTTCTTGGCACCCTTGTTTTCCCTACCAGGTGTGTGAAGAAGGTGTACTTTCCCAAGTTGATGCAACCTATTGGGAAGTTTGCATGGTTAAGCTGGGGGTTAGTTCATTTTATTGTGACACTTTGTAACTCACAGTGGTATATGTTCTCTTCCTGGGACCAAACACTATACTGAAAAGAAACTAAATTGGAATCAGCCAGACACAAAAGGACAAATACTGCATAATTCCACTTACAGGAAATGGCTAGAACAGGCCAAGCCATCAAGAGAGGAAGTGCAATGACGGTGCCTGAGGCTGGGGCAGGGGGCGGGGAATTTACAAGGATAAATTTCTGTTTAGATGGTGCAAAAGTTCTAGAAATAGACAAGTAGTGGGTGATGGTTGCACAACCTTGTGAATGTACTCAGTGCCACTGTACTGTACACATCAAAATGGTTAAGATAGTAAACCTTGTGCTATATTTCACCACAATAAAAAACAGTAGGAATTAAAAAAGGAAATAAAAAAGAAGCCACCCAGAGAGAAAGGACTGGGAAGAGCTAACTACCTGTGGAATTATTTCAGCTGGGTAGTGACTCCTCACAGGGCGCAGGGACTTTTCTGTCTCCCCGTAGGCACAGGGCCTTGAGCGATGACTCAGGCTGGCACCAAGTGGCAGCCTCCGCTCCGTGAGGTGGGGGGATCAGGGTAGAATCACACTGTCTCCATTTTGCAGATGAGCAAACAGAGGTGGTTCATGTTTCATGAACTATGTTTCTCCATGCACCTTTCATGAAAAAATAAATTCTGGTATTGGAACAGCAGCCCTCACCAGCTGGGGCTAAAACTCCCTTTGAACCTCGGGGCTCCAGCCCTGACACTAGAGACTCAGTGAGTATGCCGCCCACGGCCTGGAAAGTCCCTGCTACTGCAGGGGCTCAAAGTCAATGACAGGAGGAGCTGCCTCCACCCCTCCTGGCAGCCACATCCTGTGAGAACACCTGCCACCTCCAAGTCACCCTCTGGGCCTGAGGAAATGAGGGTGACCTCCATTACCTGCCCTCCTGCTCTGGGCTTCGGGACTTGTCCTCTGCCAGTGTGTCGGACACTAGCTTGAGGGCGCACTCCGAGTGGGACACAGCCTTCTGGACAGCCAGGAGCTCCTCCTCTGTGGGGTAGATGGTGGCGTGCTTACACAAGACGTGGCGGTCGTCACTGGACTCTGGCCGCTGTGTGGGCTGCAAGGAAAGGTGCACATGTTATAGTGGGCTAAGAGGCCCCGGGGACCCAGTGGCAGGGGACAGGAGCAGTGTCAGCTCTGCAGAGCTGCAGCACAGGCGCAGGGGGACATGAGGAGTGGAGCCAGGCTGAGGAATGACGTGTACCCACGGGTGGTGACCCAGTGAGGACCCCAGGGCCTCCCCTGAGGGCTACAGGAAGCTCAGGGCTGAGGGGGTCAGGGGGCTCCCCTGTAGTGACACCCTTAGATTTCCAAGCCAGAGGCTTTTCTGCCAACTCAGGGGGCCTGCTCCCCAGCAAGGTGCAAGTCAAAGGTTCCCATCCAACCATGGCCTGTGCTGACAGATGGACCCCTGAGGACCCCTGAGGGATGTGACAACTGGGGTCTCAGGAAACTGAAGGGACTGCTGTGGTGGGTGGAGGGGCCGGGGCCTGGAGCTCCCATTGGTAACCAGCAATGAGAGGTGGGCACCTGTTAGGGGCCTTGATACAAAGTCTTACTCCTCATTCCTGGAAGATTCAGGTCTTTCAAGTACGATGTCAGAAAATCACCCACCCCATGCTGCCAGTGACACGGGAGGCATTTTGGCACAAGACCACCACCTACCAGAGGTGTGGCAGCAGGTGTCCCTGGCCTGCTCCCGAGGGGAGGAGAGTGCTGGTCCGATGGGGAGTGTCCCGGGTGCTCATCCTGGGCCTGTGGCTTCTCCTCCAGCTGCCTCCTGCACAGGTCGTAGCGCCTGTGGGAAGCAAGAAAATAAGGACCTGTCAGCAGCTGCAGGACCCTGGACTTGTCACAATCAGAGCCAGCACCATGTAACAGCCACATAGCTCCTGCTGCCTGGCCCTTGGGCTGAGCCAGGCTGAGGCTCCGGGACCACTGAGGAGTGCAGCAGCTGAGTGGGACCCCATAAGAGCCCATGAAGAGCTTCTGTGCAAACACTTGCCATATGCCAGGGAGACCAAGGTTCCAAGGGCCAGGAGGACACAGGCCAAGAGAAACTGCTAGGGAGGGAGAAGCCAGCTTAAGTGGCCACAGCCCCCAAGTCTGTCCCAGGCCTCACTTCCCAGCTCAGAGGCTGCTTGGGATCTTCTGTGAACTGGATACCGTGTCATGAAGTGCTTTGGAATAGCTCTAGGGGGTGGAGGACGATGACAAATCATCCTTGCAGTCAGGAGACACCAAGGATCAGGGGCCCAGGGCCACAGGAGGAGAGAGGACACCAGGGGTTGGGTGACATGGGGACAACAGGGTCTCCCTGTGAAACAGGCCTGAGAGCGCCAGCCCCTTGGTTGCCAGGACCATGCCATCCCTCGTTTATTAGGTGACCCGGGCTGACTGAAGCAGATCCAGAGTGACGTGTGCACAGGGGCTGGGCTGGCTAGCTCTAAAATTCTCCATGTCCCCACAAGTGCCACGTCCCCTGCCACCTATGCAGCTCACGAGCATCTGGGCTCTGAGGCCTAGAGACAGATCTGATGCCCCAAAACAAGTAGGCGAGTGAGCAAACAGACATTTGATTCTCAGAGCTGCCCTGGGGGCAGGAGATAGTCGGGGGGGGGGAGGGACCCCGCACCTCATCTCTGCGTGCCAGCGCCGCAGCACCTCCAGCCGCTTCCTAGTCAGCTGCTTCTGCTTCCTCTTCTTCTCCTCCAGAAGCTTCCAGACTCTGTTGCTGAGCTTGATGGAGATCGGAAGGTCAGGATCAACTTTTCTCTGGAGAAGAAAGGAAGGGCTGATCGTCAATCATCTTTGGGGTGTCTCGGGGACACAGGGATAGGCCCCCTCTGCTGTATTCAGACAGCAGTGAATTTCGGTCTACCAGAGTCTTAACACTCCTTGTCCCCAAAAGCACGGGCAGGAAATGAAACTAGCACGAGGGACAAAACACGACTGACATGCAGAGTAACAAACGTGACAGTGGAAGTAGAACCCTGTCTGCATCTCCGACAGAAGAGCCAAAGGAGTGGTGACAGCACTGGCCATCACAGAATAGTCACCAAAAGTCCAATGACAAATACTCACTCCCAATCAAAATAATGCAGGGGAAACACCATTTGTGTGAAATCCAGCAATATATATTTCAAATAGTATAGCTAATTCATTTGCTAAATTTACTTTTTAGCACTTAATACCTTCATTCAGACTGTAGTGGTGCTTGGGGTGGTGAACACACAATACTATATACAGATGCTGTGTTGTAGAATTGTACACCTGAAACTTATATAATTTTGATAACCAATGTCACCCCAAAAATTCAATAAAAAAAAAAGAAAGTGTAGTGTTGTCTAAGGATTTTTCATTGGCAGAAACAACCCAGGTGTCCATCAACATGTGAATGGATACACAAGGTATGGCCACCCACACACTGGAATATTACTCAGCCATAAAAAGGAAGGAAGCTTTGATACTCGCTACAATGTGGATGAACCTTGTAAACATGATGCTCAGTGAGAGGCGCCAGACCCAAAAGGCCACATCGTATGCAATTCATTTGTGTGAAATGTCTAGAACAGGCAAGCCCACAGAAACAAAGGGCACTCGTGGTTTTTAAAAAGGGCTTGAGGGGTTGGAATGAGGACTGACTGCTAATGGGGTTGAGTTCCTTTGTCAGGTGATGGGGATGTTCTGGAATTGGAGAGAGGTGGAGGTTGCACAACTCTGCGAAGACAGTAAGAGCCGTTCACTGCAGTTTGTGTGGACTGTGAGAAGTGTGAAGGACATATCAATGAAATTGCTAAAAAAAGGAAATATCTGGAAGCCACGGCTTACCACCCTGAAGAGAGCTACGTGTGGGCTCTGCACAAGCAAACTGGAGGCCCAGAGTCAGGCGTGTTTAAACACACACATGTTCACAGGTGCCCTCGGGTTGAGCCCAGGGTGTTGAAGGGCTATGGGAGCTCCTGGGCCACACAAAACCTCCCCTTGGGTGGGAGGAGCCCCCACTTGTGCTGGAAGGCTCTTGGCATTGGAGGCCCCAGGGTCCCTGGGGATGGCTCAGCCTGGACAGCCCAACACCCCCTGCAGCAGCAGCCCCTCAAGTCACGACTTCAGCACCAGGGCCCCAGCCTCGCTCCAGCCCACAGACTCAGTCCTGTGCTGGTGCCCATAAGCCTCCCCATGGGGACACGGTTCAGACAGAGCACGGTATCCAATTCACGGTGTCCATCTCAGCTAGCACACGCCAGCCTGGGACACAAGCAGAGGCACCAGAAAAGAAAAACGTGTATCAGATGTGAACAAAACAATATTGAGTATCTGGGGAAAGAGGCAATATCTTGTGAGTCTTATTTTGCACGCATGTCTACGACCTGACAACAGGCGGGTGCCGTCGTACAACTAAACATCCATCTGCAACAGACAAAATCAACTGGCAAATGCAAGCCATGTTTCCTGCTCTGGCCCTCCAGGCAGTGGCAAATGCAGGTCTGGATGTGGCTTGAGAGGTTCAGAGGGTGTGAAGCTCCTGTCAAAGCTCTGTCTCCCAGAGGAAAAAAAATGTGTTTTGAGACATGGAGCAAGATGTAGAAATCATGGAAGTTCTCACACACACACACCCCAACCCTGAGCTAATCGGGATCCCATGAGGCGCACCTTGTACTGCAGCCGATGCCGCCGCCCTCTGACATGCATGTCCCTGGCGTTGGGGTCGTTGAAGCTGCACTCACAGAGCTTGCAGTGGAAGTGGATCACTTTGCCTTCGCTGTTGCATACCTGAGACACAAAGCTCAGCTGAGCGCTGGCACGAGGAAGGCTGCCTCCCTGCACCA